>JAVQIZ010043210.1:0-19047 GCA_036023535.2 Galaxias brevipinnis | reverse complement strand
AATTATCTAAGCATTTGATATCCAACAGTACAGTTGCCTTTAGATGTTGTGAGATTTAACTTAAATCATTTAAGTAATGTAAATAGAAATAATATTTTAGATCCCTTAAACAAGTTAATACACACAAATCAATTTAGTTATAGAGATGATATATACATATGTTTAGATGACAGAAATAAGATTTGGGATCCTTAATGCACATTTGTACATGTAACAATACACAACCTTCACGCTGTACTAATGTTTCACAATATTGCATTCCATTTGAAGTTTTTACATTAATATGAATGATTTAATGATCAATTACAATGATGCTATTAAAGAATCCAGAGAAAAATTTAACTTTCATAATCCTAGAATACCTTTTAGGACTATTGATAAAACTTGTATTGATAAATACTCAGGCAATCAATGAGTACAGAGTAATGAAGATTATGAAAACGTTTTATGTTTTACGGCGACATGCAAACTATCAGAGCTAATCTGTTATTAACTCATAGACTACTGAAGGGGGCCATCTCTACAATTTGCCCAGACATTTTCTCTTAAATAAGATGGCACTGCCACATTACTGAGAGAGCTATTAATTATAGAGGGTCAATTGTCCAGCCTCTTCTCAAAAGCCTAGTTTGAACCCATCTTTACTTAACAAATACAGACCTATTTCCAAACTTTCCTTTTTATCAGGTTTTAGAGAAAGTATTTTATAATCAGCATACAGTTATTTGGAAGAAATTCTTTATTTGGAATATATAATTATCATAATGAGTCAGTCTCTGTGATCCATCTCTTTATATCAGGTGGGTTGGGGTGGGGTGGAGAGGTGGGGGGTGCAAATATGAGTCTACACACAACCATATTGTGTGTTTGGGTTCTAGCTGCACTGCGCGTCCCTCCCACTCCCACTGTGCAGGGGAATTAAAGCCACACTGCTGTAAACACACACAGACGGGCCCTTGAAACATATAAAGGACGTCTGGGGCGGTGTGTACGCCAGTTCCTTTCAATCCCACATAGCGCCTCTTTAAAGAGATTGCAAATAAGTATGACACTCCTGGTACACTTCTCCCCAGTGCAGTAGAGGAAATCAGTAAGATGAAGCACTGGAGTACTTCACAGAAAATGGGGACATTCTAACACTTAACATGACCACTGCAGCCTTGTCCTTCATGTTGGAACCTTGTAAACATTCAAAATACAGCACGACCAAGAGAGAAAGAGACAATCAGGTTTTTGGGGGGGCAAGAAATGAAAACATTTGTTTTAGCTGGGTTATGTTTCTTTAGTCTCGAAGAATAACTCTCACGGTAACATTTAATGATGGATCACGTTGTCACAAGACCTGGGGAACCAGAGGCCTGAGCTGAGAAACCGCCAGTCTCGTAGTTTCTCACTGTAGCCTTAAAAGGAGAAAAAACATCAAATGGTTGATGATGATGATATGGTTGGGTCTAAATATCCATTTCTCCACAATTATCATTTGGCAATGAAACATGGGACACAAAGAATCAGTCATTGTCATGGAATCTGCAGAATTTTTGTGTTCGTGAAAAGCGGAAAAGGGGCCGACAAAGAGACAACAAAAATAAGCAAAGTCCCTAAGGATAAATGGAGGATGGGGTTTTAACTGTGTGATTCTCAGCTACGCCTCTCATCCGGGTCGGGGAGGGAGGGAGGGAGGGAGGGAGGTTTGGGGGCGTAGAAGGAGTTTGTGTTTGTTTGTTCAGTCAACGTCCATTGTATTTATTTTGTGCTAATCACAAATACGTATCAGACTGAGAAATAGCAACTGCAGAGAAAGAATGTAGCCGCACCCGTCCGCTAAGGGGCTTCCCTATCAGCCTCCATCATCCCAGCTTGGGGTTAGACCCCTCCACCGTAGGAATGAGTTGCCTCAGTGAGTTTTGGCTTTGGGTTCTATGCTTCCTCTATTAATAGCCATGATATGGGTGAGTGGGAACAGGCTGCACCCGCCACCACAGGGGGGGGGTTGGTGTGAGAACCAGTAGCCCCCACAGAGATCCTATCCAAACACGCTTTACAGCTCCTCTCTCCTCGGCTCATCGCAGTCCAAGGGTCCCATCGTCAGCTTTGGTGGGAATTTCATTGAAGCAAAACCGCCTAGATTGCTGGTGCTAGTCTACTCTGATGGAACTGGACCCTGTTGGAATAAGTGACGTGCCCATACAGTGGGAACAGCACCACTCACCACATCTGACTGTCACACGGATCAGCCGTGTGTTACATCAGGGTTGTCATTTTGAATGAGGTCAATACCGAATATTTCAGACAGGCCGGTCGGTGAAATAACAGAAAGGACAGCAGCCACTGACCTGGATCCACACAACATTCAGGTGCTCTTCAGCACTGAGGTGTGCCGGCCTACTGGTCATTTGTCTGGTGGCACAGGCAATCTGTCTACCTGTCATTCATCATGGGTAACATCACTGTAGCCAGTGTGGCAACAGGTGACAGAGAGAAGACATGTTGTGCAACAAAATAAGTGATAATTTGAATGAAAATGTACTTCGGTTTAGACTCAGTAATATTCAAAAGAAATATGGCAAGTTGGTTATTAGATTAGAAACATTTAAATATTGGCTCTATTGCTGTAACATATGATTCAATGGGATCTAAACTGAGCTGCTCCTTGACCCAGGCACATTAGGTTCTAAATGTGCTCTCAGAAAAAAAGGTTAATAATTATAACCTTGCACTCCAGTGCAGGTTGCAGTATCATTTTTAAATATGTATCAATGCTGATCCAAAGCGTTTGTTTTCAGACATAAATTCAAGGACAAAATAACATCTTAACCCAGCACGTCCTTTTTTAAATGGGCAATTTATGGGGGGAAAAAAAGCACATGAAGCTGGAGCCCCAGCCACCTGCAAGGTGTATTAGGGTGAGAGCCTGCGAGTAGGCCCACGAGGCCTCCCAGCTCCAGCTTTCAAGAGCAGAGGACTGTAATGGCAATCTCCCTTCATTAGCCAGAGTCATTATGACTTAAATGTCTCAGCTTGCATAATCCTGGTGTGTGACTCACGGAGAAGAAGTCATCTTGGGGCTGACGGATCTCCGAGCGACGGCTAATGAATACAGATGCTTGTCCTATTGCAGGGCACCTAATGAAGCGAGCAGCCTGTCGCAGCTGTTCGTGGTTACGGCATGCGGGCGTAAGGGCTGTTTGTGATGGACTCGCCCACACTGCCATGGTTTCTACCGAAGCTGCTGGGTTTTAGAGACAGCACACAAATGATGGGACATAGAATAAATGAATAGCTTCAGGCATTAAATCTGTCCACACTGCATGTGTGCACACTTTGTCATTTCATTCTAATATGGACATGGATGGGATGTTCCATTTCGGGGGAAAGGGCACTGAATGGATGATGCACGCATGCCAAACACTTAGGCGTGCACGTATTAGATCTCACCTTGTCCGTAAAAGAAGCCATTGAAAGCAGGCATCTGTTTAATCTGCTATTTACATATCTCGAGTGCAGGCAACAAATGGTTACCTGCCTCATATCTAGAGCAGCTGATATATGGAGCACATATATTGGCCCTCCTCATCGGGTTTGTATAGCTCCACTGGGTATCGTGGCCACGCAGAGCAGGAGAACCTGATTTATAAGGAGAGACGGCCGGGGCTGCAGAGCTCCCAGAGGCCATCCAGACGAATCATACCGTCAGAGCAGGGCGGCAAAAACAACCCAGGATCGGAATCCCAATGAACTCCCCAATCTTTCTGTCACCTCGTAAATTCCAACAGGAGGAAAGGAGAGAGCGGGGAGGCCTTCAGAATGGAAAAGTCCCGCCCAGAGACGCTAAAGAGGTGAGGAGCTTTGGAAAATGAGCAATCGGTGGTTCATACTGGAATTCCCCAGGTGGCTGTCTGGATAGTACTGCATGGGAATGAAAGTGAGACAGGGGGAGAGAAGGGGCGTTCTTATTGGCACATGTGGGAATGGGGCAGCCTCAGGGTCCTGTGTAAACATTGGCTTAATGAGCTGGCTAATAGCGTGGCAGAGAGGGCAACACAGGTCTCTGTCCGTCGCCGTGCATCCCCAACCTGACTAACCAGGTAATCACATCCCACACAAACACAAGAGTTTGCAGATGTGTGTGTGTGTGTGTGTGTGTGGGTGTGTGTGTGTGTGTGTGTGTGTGCGCGCGCGCGCGCGCGTGCGTGCGTGCGTGCGTGTGTGTGTGTGTGTGCGCGTGTGTGTGTGTGTGTGTGTATGTGTGGGGTGGGGGGGAGGGGGGGGGGGTCTTTGCTCAATGTGGGGTCCTAGTGGTTTTCTTTGCTCAATGTGGGGTCCTAGTGGTGCCGGTGTGCCATTGTATTCTTGAAGAAGCGGTGACAAGTCAGATACACTGTCAAGTGTCTGGATCAAGCTTCTAGTGTGGAACTGTGGCATTTCATGTTTGAGTTGGACAGCAATCCTACAATGCTTAATCTTAAGACTAACTGCACATTCAAGCTCAACCTGCAAGGTTACACAGCAGGAAAACGTGAATCCCAAAACACCAAAACATTGTTCAAAAGTAGGCCAGACTTTCCCAAAATGGCCTCTATAATTGATATAATCTCACACACAAAGACAGGCAGAGGACTCGAGCAGCTAGAACTATCGAGGTGTTTTGCTTTAAGGGTGGTCTCAAGATCAGGGATCCGCTATGGATTTCCTAAGACATATAAATATGTAGCTTGGTGTCAGATTCTGTGCTGAAGGGCAGATGCAGGCAAGTTTTACAATATATCTGTGGACATCTGTAGGGAATTGCAGTTTATTGAATTAGGCTGAAAGTTTTAGAATAGAAAACTCAACAGATGAGGAATTCATGCATCGAATGAGGCTCACACTGCCAGACAAAACAGCAACTGTAGCAAATTACATTCGCATACATTTCAGAAGTATACATTTGGGGAATTGTTCTTTATCTTTTTACTTTGTCTGTTATGGACAATTTGGACACCGGTAGGAAATATCTGCAACACGCCAAGGACATGAGGCATTCATTTCAAACTGAATTGCATCACAGCTTTTGATTTAATGTCCGTCAGGTAATTAGTTGAATTTAATGAAACAACAGATTCAATGATTTTAAAGTGTTATCCCTCGGTGGTTAATTTTCATAACGTCATTTAAATAGGTTCCCCACTTAATTGTTCATTTTCTTTTGTCACAGCCCACACGCATGCTGCATTGCTTACAGTATGTTGCATAACGCATGACCAATTTCACGTACTTCTCACTCCTCTCCATGTTTTCTCCAATACTACAGTAAACTACACTGTGCTACCCTTTGGATCCACACTGAAGAACCTGCATCTAAGCGCAATGACCCATTGCATCAACCGCAGGAGTGTGTCCTCCAAAGCCCGTTCTCTCCACAGAGAGGAACCGAGACGCGCAAGTTCACCCCCTGCTTATTGCCATGGTGACAGGGAGGTAGACCCACACTTGTGATCAAGCTGCTCTCCAATAGGAAACAAGATGGAGAGAGGGGGGGAGGGGGGCATGGACTCTTTCTATCTTTTCTCGCCCTTGCCACCCCCTCCCACCCCCCATTCCTGTCCTCAGCTGGACATCACAGTTCATTTCCCAACTCTGGCAGGTGAGAACCAACCTGGGCCCCCGCCACACCATCCAATGTTCGGACCTTCAAACAAATAGTGGGGTTTAAGGGCATGTGCTGTCACAAGAAGGAATGTGTCCTTTTTGTGAGACAAAGGTGGCAAACGGCTTTTGTGGGTGAGGGATGAGAAGAGGAGGACAGACAGCTGCTCACACACCCAGGACCTGGACCAGCTCTTAATCCCCCACAGGGACGGCCGGGCCTGGGAGCTAATCTGGACCAGATGTTGACCACCCTCCGTGACCCTACACACACACACACACACATACCTCCTTCTCACTCTCTTCTTCTTCCTGTTGCCGTCTATCATAACACACACACACACACACACACACACACACACACACACCCACACAAACACACACAGACAAACACACACACCAAGACTTTGCCCCCTTCCACCAGAACTTTCCCAACATTTCTCTCCAGACTCCATATCTCTCGCTCCTTCCGTCCCTCCGTCTCTCCAGACACACACACAAAGGCCTCGTGCCCCTCAGGCTCAGGTCTACATGAAGAATGTCACGTAAGGGATAGGGGGCTTTGTCCAGTGATGCGCGCCCCTGCTAACAGACTATGGAGACCCCCGGTCTGTCTGTTCATCAGAGAGTGGAAAAGGAAAGCAAGAGGGAAGGAGATACATTTTTAAATAAAGTGATGAAAAAAGAGGGATGAGGAAAGAGTGATGGCGAAAGAACGTGTGAGAAGAAAGCGCACAGATAGAGTGAAATAAACAGGAATGAAGGGAGAGAGTAAAGGACCAGAGCAGGACGGTGGAGGGTGTTCTTTCCATTATCAAGAGGAAGTTCAAATTCCCTTTCAGTCGACCCAGGTGTCTGGAGAGCACGCAAAAAACACAGCAATAAAACATTACACACATTCACACACACACACACACACACACACACACACACACACACACACACACACACACACACACATCTTCCTCTCTTTCACTCATTCTCTACAAGGGGACTTAAAAATTGGAAATAGATCAGCAGTGTCCTAGACTACTGTCTGGGTACTTTTTGTTGTGAATTGGGAATGAGACGTGCTGCTGTATCTTCTGCCTCCACACTAGTATTGATTGAATTGGAATGATGAATACTAAACCGTCTGGCTGGCATGACGTGGGAAAGGGAGGAACATAAACACAGACACACACACACACACACACACACACAGACACACACTACACACTCCCCTTTCCCCAATATATTCTCAAAATCCTTCTAACATAGATTGTGCTTGCTATGTTGTCAGGGCTATCACAACATAAAATCCTGTTCTACATTTTGGTGCATTTCAAACATCAAGTTTGACTCAAGTTCCTAAGAAAGGTTGTACTTGCAACAACAAAATCCAGTATAAAACTCCAGTCGAATCATTATGAACCACAACATAAGTGCATTTGACATCTAAAGTGTTCAGTATACCTTTCATCAGTAACCAGGTAAAGTACAGATAGAAAAAGAATCCTTGGCCGCCCTGCCCTGCGATGCATCCAATGCCCCAATCAAAAAGATTGTTTCCACTTCACAGCTCTTTATCGTTTTGATACGGGCTCCCAGCTGGAATTGCAGTTGATTTATTCAGATATTTTCGCGGAGCCGAACATGCGTCAGCGAGGCACTTCCTTCCTATTGAGCAGCTAGAGATGCTCCTGGGAGATTTGTCATGTGAGTGAACATCCATACTCAGGATTTAGAATTATCTTCACAACTATATACTGAAGACACCTATTATATCAAGCCAACAGCAAAATGCTCGTACACAAAGCAGTGGCAAATCCAAAATAATTGAAGCTGCTGAACAATGGTATTGGCAAAGGGACCTTGCTGGGAATACAGTTTGATATAACAAAAAGCTGTTTGGAATAAAGCAAAAGGCTGTCAATGACACAAACACACACACACACACAAACACACACACACACACACACAACATTTGCCTCAAACACACAGACAGAGAATTCCTCTCTAGCAGAGTGGTTGATGGTTAATAGGGCGTGACGGGGGCAATCCACAGGTTAAGGATCCCTGCACTGAACTTAAGAACCTCTCTATGGGCCCAAAGCCCTTTCTTCACTTCATAGCTCTACATACACTCTTACACTGGTACCAGGGGGCCAGCAGGCTAACATGACATAGACTGGCATTACAACGGGTCCCCTGCAAAGGACACAGCCATTGAGAGGAAGTCTGCAATGTAGATTTGGTCAGAAACCGTGCCAACACAAAGACGGAACATTGCGAGGTGAGCAGCTGTTGGCATTGATAATTAAGAGAAGCACAGAATCAAAAACAATGCTAGGGCGTGCCTTGTCAACTTCATTTTGTTTACAAACGTTTCTCTTCTGGCACTGATTACGACATCCTTGAAAATTGCTTCCCCAAGATAGGACTATTAAAAAGGTATTTTCACTTTACAGAAATAGAATGGAAAGCAAATGGATAGACCCAGAGAGAAAATAGAATGAGAGCTAAACAAGCAATTGGCAGAGCCCAGCTGAAAACTGACATGTCAAAGTCTGGATGATTCATTGGTCTCCTCGGTAAGACATTAGCCGTGACTGCTGCGTTCTCTGACGCTTTTCTCAACAGCCCGGCAAAGAAGAAGAGGCGACCGGCTTCCGCACACAGATTAATGGTTTTATGAAAAGCTCAATATACAACGGCAGTCCTATATCATTATCAGTCAGCTTGATGGAGAGGGCCAATATTACAGAGATGATTGGAAGGAAGACTTGCTCACATTGAATGGAGTGATGGAGAGGGACGAAGAGGTTGAAAGAGAGAGAGAGAGAGAGAGAGAGAGAGAAAGAGAGACTGACAGTGAAAAAGAGGAATAGGCCAAGGGGAGCGAGGTGCAGAGAAGCAGAGAAACAGTCAGTTGATCACTCCCTCGTGTAACCAAATAACTGTCACGTTTGTTCAATGCCCAGCATTCCTCCTCCTGCGTCAGGCATCGTGACGATCACAGCAATTGTCTCGGCAACACAACTCTGATATAATACAATACAACACTCCTATTCGATTAACATTGTCCTCCGAATGCAGGAGAATGGACCCTCTATGGAATTCAATTGATCTGTTGAGCCAAGATAACGCACAGCACCATGGGACCCCATCGAGACGCATTAAGAGTCCAATGGAAGAGATTTACATTGGCTGTGATTCAGGGCGTATATATCCACTCAGCTACAGTTGCTTATAGGGGTTGGTGATTGGGAAAACAGAGGTGCAGCCTGGAGTAGATGGGGGCCAAACAAATCAATCTCCCTTTGAAATGCCCGACAGTTCCATATCAGCACGGTGCAGGAGGTATGCCGGACCGGAGGGAGGCCGGGTCGACGCGGTCCCAGGAAAGTGGAACCACCCGAGGGCCGTTAGGAGAAGGCTTAAGGAGGAGTTCTGGAACACATGGTGAAAACATTTTCCGCAAAACCCAAAGAGATCCAGCAATGGGGGGAGGACGGGGTGAATGTATAGGAAAACTTCCAGTGATGACAGGTATCAGCAGGACCAATGGAAACTGTCGGTCATGCCGCAATAAAACTCATCCTGATTGGAAGTGGTTGATGGTCCAATGAGGTGTAAAAAAGGGAAGTAGGGAAAAATAAGCCAATAAGAAAGATTTCACCATCCAAGGTCCATGTGTGTGTGTCTTTGTCTCCATCTTTCTGTGCCTTTTTACTGTACTCATTTACTGTTTGTTTTTGTAAGCAGTCTGGCCTCGTTCCTTTCAATCCTCCTCTGCATTCTAACTGGATTTCTTACGAGGCGACGTTGGAAAACAAAACACCTTTAAAATATGTGTGGCCTTGGGAATAGGAATAGCCACCTTCTCCTTTGCAGGCTTTAGATTTGGGTGATCTGAAACGACAAAACGTAGTTCTTGCTCTATGTGCGCATGCGTGTGTATGTACTGTATGCATGTATGTATGTATGCATGTACTGTATGCATGTGTGTGTGTGTAGCAATGATGGCGAGTAAATCAGCATGTAAGCGTCCAGGATTTGATCATCATGTGTGCTTGTCTGCAGGAATGTTGTAAAAAACGCAGGCACTGAAAATGCTGATCTTTCGAAAATGAATACATTCCCATTAAAAACTCTAACTCCCTTATTCTTTCCATGCTATATTGGAATGGTAATGTCTTTGCTGTCTATCAGTCTATCATGTAACTTATCAATCAGGTAACTTTTCTATCAGGTGACTTTGTTTCACGTTTTAGTAACCTTTCACCTTCGGATCTGTTCTGTAAGTGCAATTAGCAGAGTGAGTAAAAAAGTAGTAAGTGTGATGACCCCTGCGGTTCAGTTATTTATCCTTTGGTTCTTTGTTTTTTTTGGTTTACATTGAGTAATAGAAATCAAATATTTTCTTAAACCATTCATCATGGTTTGTCTCTTTTATATGGCCACTTGAGCCCGGTCGTAACCACAGAAGGTAGCCTCTATTTGATCAATTCAACACGTGGTCAAATGGTGTTTACCCGGTTAATATCACTGCTTGTCTGAGGTTGTACACATGTCAATTTGAAATTAAATGTATTTTGTACGGCTGGCTATATCAAAACGGTGGTCTGTTTTGTATGCCATAAATAGACCTTTAGACTCATTTCACAAGGACAAATAGAAGGAAAATAACCAATTTTCTCTCCCATTTCACCAGATATACAACATAATATGATATACAACATAATATGATATACAACACTCAAAACAGTGGTAGCATTGTTATTAAAAGGTCATTTCTTATACAAGTGGCTGTGGAGAGCACAAGAAGGCTATGAGATGCATCCTTTCAGCATTCACATTGTTGGTTGACGTCTTTCGTTCCGTGCATCTTGAGGCTGAATAGATAAGACTGAACTGAGAAAATAGCCCCTTTACAGTTATTGCAATGTGAGTAACAAGGGACATTGCGGCAAAGAGAATATGGTTCCTTTCATAGATAATCCTATATTTTCCAAATGCAGCATCAGCTATTGTTATTTCATCTTCACCCAGCTCTAATACTTACTTCAGGAGAAGTTCAAGGTAAAAGGATTGAGTTTGCATGGGAAGGATATGCTAGTTCAAGAGTCTTTAATCCAAAGCTGTACTTAGCATAATGCTAACACTTCCTATACCTAAACTTCACTGGAGGTTTTGTATCTTTAGCATTAGCCACATGGGTTACATTACTGCCTTGCGAAGCTGTTAAGGCAAGCTCAGTCTTTTCCGTTTGTGTGCACAGGGCCTCCTGAGATTGCTGGAATTAGACTTTCCTTGTGCTACCCTGCACTCGCATCCTACCTCAATCTCTGGACTCGACCTCTGAGAGGCAAAGGCAACTATAAAAACATCAAGTTTAGAGAAGTGCTTCCTCTTAGGCGAGAGAATGAGTCTTGGAGTAAATCGAATCGAACAGCGAAAGGTCATCTTTAGCGCATTCCTAGGTAAAGTTTGATTTTAAATTGAATTGGAGCACCTACTCTGTATACACATTCACTTCAGACAGCCACACGCTGGAAGACTAAACATTGGTCTTTGTTTTACTTCCCCACTTCATATTGATTGGCCCGTCCACTTGAGTGACAGGAGTGACAGCCGGTGCCGCCTTTGCCCTTAGTGACCACTTCATTTTGTGATCCTATTTCTAATCCACCTCAAGCAGACAGAGTTGTAACCACACTAAAACCGTTTCCCTTTCCCCCTAATGTCATTTGAAACCTCCATCCAAGAGGGTCGTGGTATACAAGGACCAGATGGCTTTCTTTGAGACATAGATTTGTGGTACATTCCGAAGGCCAACCGTTTACTTTCCCTTGGTTCTCTGGATCTTCAGGCACACAGCGAGGAGTCACCCCTGGTGCCCTTTCCTGTAGCTTTTAAACGTGGCCTTCGAGGCGAGCGGAAAGGGGAGGGGGGGTCATGACTTTAAACCAAGAGGCAGGAGATTGTGGCAGCATATTTTCCAACCTGGTGAGAGTCGGAATGTCAGTATAGACACACACAGGAGTCATGTGAAGCCGACATGAGCAGTGCCCTGGCTAATGAAAACTGTGACCTAACCTCCCAGTGTTTCTGCTGGGAAAGAAGCCTGACATGAAGCCCTCTCACACACACACACACACACACACACAAACACACACACACACACCATTCTTATTTAGTATGTCTTACCAAAACCTCTGAACACACACACACACTTTCACGCTCTCACTCACAGCTTTCATTTTTTTATATCTAGCTTGCCCACAAGTTCCCACATACACACTTACACACTCTCGCACCCGCTTTCTCTTTCCAAACACATTCGCACGTCACTGTGCTGAGTGCTGTCTCTGAGATCAAGGCACACAGGCAGACAATTCTGACTTCACACTGTCCTATGAATAAGCCTCTATCAGCCTCGCCATGAGTTGCTGCTGATGTGTGAGTATTAAAAAGGAGCAGTGTATGTGTGCTGGTGCGTCTTTTCCAAACTTTGGCCATTTGAACATGCTCTGTGTGGCTACGTGTCTCTACTGAGAGAAAGAGGGATTGGACAAATAGTGCAGGTCATGCAAACGCTATTCATAAAGCCCTACTGTCTGGAGCATGGAAGCTAACTGCAGTTTGTTTAAGTGGGGACCTCAACGGCCTGCCCCCATAGCAGTATCTACTTCGCAGAGAGATAACACAAGGTCAGACCAGATGGTGTTTCATTAGGGTGGGCTGGAAGCGCCATATAGATAAAACACCTCAGTCAATGTTTGGAGACGCTCCCTGACACTCAGTAGTAACATGTCACCTCCAACTCTTCAATCCAGAAGGAAAGGCCTGAAATTGGATTTCACCACAAAGGTCTCTTGCAAATTATGACTGTCTGTGTACTTGCAATTGCAGGTGTTGTCCATTGGACTGGAACCAAAACTCAATATAGAAACGTCAAACGCTGAATAGATCCGTCAAGTTGGTGGTGTTTCTACATGATTTCCCTAATTGCACAGCTATTGAAGATTTATAGTTTTTTGTATCTCCAGCTTGGGGAAAACAATGACTTGCCATTTAATACCATTGACTGACATGGCCATGGGTTAGTTGATGAAGGTTCTGAGCTTGTGGTGAATACCTCAAAAAGGAGGCTGTCCAACTGTCTTGATATCGCAACAGGTTTTGAATCCAAGTTGGTGTTTGTTTTTTCACAACATTTGAAAATACTAAAGTAAAGCAACTACAGCAGTTGATTCCCCCAAGGAGCAGTAAAATAAAAAAGGTTTCTCAGGACAGAAGGAACTGCTCTGAAACACTGTTCTAAATTGGCTATCAAAATGGTGTCCTAAAATAACCCCTTGTACTCTTCCCCATCCCAAATAGAAAATGTCTGAGTGGGATTTCACTCCAAGGCCACGACTCTTCCTTTCTAATATTATTGTGTATCCAATTACTTTTTTACATCAAATATACAATGCTATCATCACATTTCTTTTTTTTTACATAGGCACTAAGATGTTATTTTAAACCTGCATGTGCCAGAGACAGCAGAGAGGCAGCACATAGCAAGGGCAGACTTTTCTACTACACTACCTGTGAGAGACATATGCCTTTTCACAGATGAATGCACATTAACTCCCCCAACATCTGTTACCCCACAGAGAGATAACACTCTCTAATATGGTTTCTTCTCCTCTTTCAAGCAGCCCAGTCAATCACGTTTGGAAGCCAGCTCCGGTGAATCTATTTGATTTCCCATTGAGCAGGTGTTGCTTTGTTAATTAGTCATAAGGTCAGCCACACACTGGGTCAGGGATCAGGCTGCCCCCCCACAGTCACACATCAGCATACTCTGCTCCAGGACGGGGACGGGACGACTGTGTGTGTGTTTGTTTGTCTGAGTGTGTGTGTGAGTGAGTGTGTGTGTTAGGGCCCTGTAGACCGAGTCTCCTTCACAGTAGAGCGCATTGACCTACATAGAAGCTCCAATGGAGAAGAAAAGGGGGGTGAATGACACCTCCATGCCAAACATAGACCGCTTGAACAGAGAAGTCAATAGCAACATGATTTATTAATAAGACACCGTCCTCTCTTTCTCTGTACACAAACACCCAACCATCCTCATTACACACACACACACACACACATTCACACTCTCTACAACTGTAAGGCTTTGCACAGGCCTGAGCTGGGGTTGCTAAATTGCACACTAGAGATGTGAAGATGTCGAGGGCACCCGCTCTACCAGTGCCCCATGGTCTCTTGTGGCATTTGCCACAGGCTACGGATCGTTGGGTTTGGAGTGGCAATCTGTCTGTCCACAAACCCTGCATAGTAACTAGCTGTGTACTGTGCATTTGGGTCTCCCGGGCTCATTTTTCAAAAACACTGTGACATATTTCCCAGCCCAAGAAGGAATAAAATATCCTCCAAGGTGCCCTTGAGTCAAACTGTCACGATAGCAGAGGTGAGGGGAAGTGTTCACAGTAAAACAACTCCAGGTGCCCATGAGAGAGGAACAGCTTCTAATGGTTTCTCTTCTTCATTTTACTTTTACAAACACCCATAGAGAGATTTAAACACAAAACTCACTGGGAATACATCTCACACCTTTCTTTATCTCCTTTTTGTCACATGTTCTATCTCTTCATCTCCCTCACTCACATCTATCTACTACCTCTTACAACAGATCTCTCTTCACCACAACAGCACAGCTTACTGTATGCATTCAGCAACCTGTCTACACTAGTCAGCTCAACTGCTCCACTCTGCTCCTGTTTCCTGGAATACAACATTTATCTTTATTGCAGATCCTAAGCCGCTTAAATATTTCAATTCTAGCTCTATCTTGTATGTTGTCTATTTTCCTGGTCTCTGTCCCTGCTTTCGATAATCTTTGATTGGCCCTGATTTCTTTGAAGGAAGCGAAGTGCAACTGTGGTGGAGGAGATGGACGAATCAGGTGGGCTTTCTTCAAGAGCCCGCTAAAGCTTATTGTTTCGGGAATAAGAGCACAGGAATAGAGGCTGGGGGATGGCGTAATCATCAGCCCACGCTACACATCTTTTATTCAGCCCACTCTTCATAGTGAAATACCATTATATATTTTTTTTATTCTACAGTTTTTCTATTTCTCTTGTAATTTATTGTTATTAATAATAACTTTAATTTAATAGCGCCTTTCTAAAAACCCAAGGCCACTTTACAAATACAAAGATGGTTTGACAAATCAATTTGGGAGTATGACAATTTGACTATTGTTAGGTAAAAACATTTCCTGATTGGTAAAAAGTCTCTTGTACCGAAAAAAATCAGTGATAATCATTCTTGCTTTTTTCATAGCTCTCATGGATTTAGATTCAATTAAAGTTCAAGCGTTAGGTTGAGTTTCACACACACGGAGTTGATTGCATTAGAGTTGCAGCCATTGCCTGAATCAGACCCTTTGAAATGAGGCTTTAGAGAATTGCATATTTTCAAGGAACGATTAAAGAAAGGGGCAAAGGAAGGTGTATCTGAAAAATGACTTGTCAACAGGGTCAGATGGTACCAAATGTAATTACATTTTACAAAGTGTGCTGCCACATGGACTACCTCCGTTAACATGGTATAATAATTCCGATTACACACACAACCACTTTGGCATAAAGATTCTGGATGCAAGAACGAAATGAAAATGTTTTGAATTGCTTCCTGAAATGAATAAAATTAACAAATATGCTGGTGTTCATATTGCTAGTATGCCCAGTAAATTCTGATTGTGTTTCATTAAGACTCCCTAAAGGCTTCTGAGAAATCAATCTCTTGTTTTTCAAACCACAGGATGAATCAAGATGTTTTGTTTTATGAATAACAGAAGAGCCATTACAGTGCCATTTTAACACCCAGTAGTAGGCTTTCAACGGCTCTGTATGAGACCAGATTTGAGGCAGAAATAGGACAGCACAGGGCACAAAAAAAGACTGACCGGTAATAAAATTAACTCTTTTATTTACAAATTGCTGATCCTTTTGCAGTATGCTTTCAAAGGTTGTGTAAAAGATTGTCATATTAAAACACTGTCTGCTCACGGCCTGTCTCAAAATAATGTTGCATTTTACAACTACGATGCAGTGAAACAAATGACATGCACATCCCTCCACAGCCGTAGTCACTAAAATAGATTTGATTACAAAATATAGCTTTCAGTACAAACATCGGGATAGTGCTATTCTCGACGCAGATTTGTGAGCTCGTACATTTACTTTACAATCCTCTTTTTAACAAATTCTTCCTCTGGTGTTATAGTGAAACAGCCAAGGTACATGGCATAAAAATATCAATGAGCATTTGACAGTGTTGTACTGACTACATAACACGTTATACGCAGAACACAGACTTTAGAGCATCATAGCTGTGACAGTTTGACAAAAAAACATATTTAGAGGAAAAAAATAGTTCTGTGTCTCTTATTTTACATCAGGAATGGGGAGCTAGCAATTCTCCCTGAGCGCTCTTTTACTAAACCTACTCAGGTTGACATGTTTCAAGTCAATGACAGGATTTATAAGAACCGTCGGTAAAAGATTGGCTTGCTGTGACAAGCAGCATTTCACTACAGCATAATAGAAGTCAGCAATAGCCACGATCGTTATGCACAAACATTAGGTGTTAGTTTAGGTGGACTGGGCTGTAAATGGGTTGACAGAGGGAAAGAGGTGTCAGTGGACTGACTGATGGTATTGATGGAACATTCTCTCGGCAAGGGGATAATGGGAATCTGCAACAGCGCGGCTATTTGACCTTAGATGACAAGAAGAGCTTATCAGCTGCTTGACAGACAAGTCACTGGGCCAGAGAGAGAAAATCCTGTGAGGCAAATTTTTTTCCTAGATATTTGATCAGTTTACAATCCCAAGATGGCAACTCAAATGGACACGTTGGTTTGGCTTGTTTGGTGTAAAAGATCTGGCGTCCTAATTGTTGACCTTTTAAACCACTTCACACTAACATATATGGATTTGTTTGTAAATAACAGTCCAATCCATTTGCTTTAAAATGCTGTAATCATAAGTTATGAACACATTGAAACGGTATTCCATTTGAGAAAGTCTGAGGGAGACAAGATGGAGGCTAGACAACAGCGCTTTGCTAAATATAATCCCAGAGAACACTTGGTTAGACTTGTATTGCATTTTAGGGTTCAAGTCCAACTCTTACTTTCCACATCCATCTTTTCTAATGTGGCAGGCGGTGATCTAGTAGAAAGTAAAGCGGGAAAACAACAGTTAAAGGAAATTTTTTTTTCAAGTGACAAATGACCGAATATCAGAAACCTAATTAACAGCCCCTGGAGGTCCTGAGATCTTCACGAGCTTGTAGCACCTCGGAGCTAGGCTGACAAAGTACTATGGCGCCCTCTATCGTTCATTTTCAGTCCGTACAGTTGTTAAGCTTTATGTCTCTCGACCAAAACAATTACACATTTTTTAAGTTTTAAGTCCAGACACATTTTTATCTTTACGCAGAATCTCCAAAAGTAAGTAAGTCAGGTCCAGCACTACTGTAATTCCCTGATTTGGTCCGCTTACATCCATTAGGTTATTGCTGAAAACCCCCACAGGTCCCTTCACAGTACACACATATAGCTTATACAACACACTAGAGCTAGCAAACCCCTCTTAGTGGTGGTGCACGCGTTGAGACATGAGCCATGGCGCCTACAACTCTATAGAACTGAGCACATCCCCCTCCACAAATACAGTAGCCGATAGCGTTAAAAGAGCAAGTCTAAGCATTAACAAACGTGTCCAATCTAAACATTCCTTATCAATACATTCAGAATGTGAATATGTGCTGGTTTAACAATGCAACCTAAGACTCTGTTCTATTGTCGAGGTCATCTTTTATAAAGCCACTCAAAAAGGCTCCTAAAGATGACTTCAACCACCCTATTGAATTCAACAATTTACTTGAAACCGGACACGACGGTGCACCTTTAACAAGTGTGTGGAGTGCCATGAGTGACTACCGTCCGTGGGCCTAATAAATAACGTGTTGGTCCCAGAGCGTGAGAGGGCTTTCCTGACCTCCTTATTGCAAATTGTAGCAGCATCCCAAGCAGTGGTTAGAGCTTCCCAACACCTCCATTAGACGACACCTGAGTGGTAAGAATGTCAAATCCCCTTTGTCGGGTAACAAGAAATGGCACCCTAGTAGAAGGTACTTTACGCCAACATTATCACCTATATAGGCAAGGGGAAGGGAAATAAATAATGAAAACGGCTTTCAGTTCAGCAAATGTTTCAAATGCAGCCATACTCCCACAATGGGCAAAAGGTTTAGCTTGGTACCAAGCCCCGGAAAAGCAGATCAAGGTCACTGATGTTGGTTTAATGATTAAATGCTGCAATGAGCAGGATATCTTCAATGGGTGCTCGGAATTAGAATAAGAACAGAAAGGTGTGTTTTGTTTCTTTACCGGAATAGGATAATAATGTTGTCTTGGCAATACTAACGAACCTTCAATAAATTCAAGCAAGAGAACAACACTATGAAGCCATTAGGCGGCCCCAGAGCAAAAACAATGAGAAATTGGGGAAATGAATCACACCCATCTCAAGAAGACTATACAATCCTTATGCCAAACACCCTGCCCACCCTAGTCCGCAAAACAAAAAATGGGAACATGCAGACTCACGTATCAATAGGAACTGTTAAAAACAATCTACCAGAAAAATATGTGAATATCTCTGCTCGACAATAAACCAGTGTGTATTCCAGCAGCGCAGGCCCTGGTGTCTTAGCCCCTACATGTTGCTTCAATGAGGCCCACACTGAGACCTTACTGAGGTGGTCAGTGTGACCATAGCGACGGCTATCTCTTACTCCTGCTGCCTATGGACAGCAGTTTGCATTGAGAGTCCGAACAGGACACAACCATAACCATTTCACCTGGGACAACAAAACCCACATTTCTCCTGGGATGATAAGCCCTAATTCTCAGATCACTTGGACTGCTCCAGCCACATAGCAGGTAGATGTGTGGACACTTGCGTAACAATCCATTGCCTCTGGAGGGATGGCAACGGGTGGCGGACTGCTCAGGAACAGAGGGAGCTGGGGGAGGCTGCCAGGGTGCAGACTGGGGTGGGCAGGCCGTAGAAGAAGGGGTCGGTGAGAGGAAAGAGGAAGAAGAGGAAGAGGATGACGCCCAGAGCGTAGAAAGAGAGGACGGTGAAGCGGTGCGGGTGCTCCAGGGCCGTGCCCAGGGCAGGGAAGCCCATGTAGTTACAGAAGGAGTGACACAGCACCGGGCCCACCAGGTGACCTGTGGACGGACGGACACACACACACACACACACACACACACACACACACACACACACACACACACACACACACACACACACACACACACACACACACACACACACACACACACACACACACACACAC
>JAVQIZ010043195.1:0-11188 GCA_036023535.2 Galaxias brevipinnis | reverse complement strand
AAACACACACTTACCTGCTGTCTCTCCAGGTAACAACAAAACACACTTACCTGCTGTCTCTCCAGGTAATACACACACACACACACACACACACACACAGACAAACAATTACCTGTTGTCTCTCTAGATAACACACACACACACACACACACACACAGTTACCTGCTGTCTCTCTAGGTAACACACACACACAGAGTTACCTGCTGTCTCTCTAGGTAACACACACACACACACACACACAGACACACAATTACCTGTTGTCTCTCTAGGTAACACACATACACACGGTTACCTGCTGTCTCTCTAGGTAAAACACACACACAAACACACACACACAGTTACCTACTGTCTCTCTAGGTAACGCACACACGCAGTTACCTGCTGTCTCTCTCGGTAACACACACACACAGTTATCTGCTGTCTCTCTAGGTAACACACACACACAGTTATCTGCTGTCTCTCTAGGTAACACACACACATATGCAGTTACCTGCTGTCTCTCTCGGTAACACGCACACACACACACAGTTACCTGCTGTCTCTCTAGGTAACACACACACAGTTACCTGCTGTCTCTAGGTAACAAACACAGTTACCTGCTGTCTCTCAAGGTAACACACACAGTTACCTGCTGTCTCTAGGTAACAAACAGTTACCTGCTGTCTCTAGGTAACAAACACAGTTACCTGCTGTCTCTAGGTAACAAACACAGTTACCTGCTGTCTCTAGGTAACAAACAGTTGCCTGCTGTCTCTAGGTAACAAGCACAGTTACCTGCTATCTCTAGGTAACACACAAACACAGTTACCTGCTGTCTCTAGGTAAAAAACACAGTTACCTGCTGTCTCTAGGTAACACACATACACAACAGACCTGCAGACATGTCATCACCCAATATTTCAGTTGTGTATGTAAACTGTTGGTTGATCACTTCATCTAAGGTAACCAATGTGTATGTACAGGGTTAGGGTTAGTAAGGTATGTTCTGTGTGTGTACAGGGTTAGGGTAAGTAAGGTATGCTCTGTGTGTAAACAGGGTTAGGGTTAGTAAGGTATGCTCTGTGTGTATACAGGGTTATGGTTAGTAAGCTAACCTATGTGTATAAAGGGTTAGTAAGTTATTCACCTAAAGTTTCCAATGTGCGTATAAAGAGTTAATTAAGTGTGTGTGTGTCAAGGTGGCACCTCCTGCCTCGAGTCTTGAGAGATGTGTCGCACATTGACCTGTCATGCTCACTGCTCGGTCAACCAATCAGCATGCCAGTTTGTGTGGGTGCCACGGCAATGCAGAGGATGGCCCACCCTGATGGAGAGACTGCAACGGCTAGAGGTAACAACACACTAACTGCAATGCTACAGCTAACAACACATTAACTACAATGCTACAGCTAGAGGTAACAACACACTAACTACAATGTTACAGCTAATGACACACTAACTACAATGCTACAGCTAATGACATACTAACTACAATGCTACAGTTAGCAACACATTAACTACAATGCTAGTAGCAACAAACTAACACCTTGGATTTTCTTTTCCTTTCGGAATAATGGTAAACTGAGTCATCACCATAGACTGCTTTTGGCATACCTGGGTATCACATTTTTAGGAAAGATAGCAAACTAGGCAGAGGAGGAGGAGTTCTCTTATATGTTCGAGATCATTTTAAAAGTGTAGAAGTACATCTTAACTGAATTATTGATTCTCGCTGTGAAATACATGCAAACTGTTTTGCTTACATTAAGGGTCAAGCATAAATCAGCTAGCCAATCTGACACCTTGCTCATTGCAGCTGTCAGTTTGGCTGCAGCTTGTTCTTTAGATCTTGCTTGAGTAAAAATCACAGTATCATCAGCATACATTTGGATGCTAACATCTGGACATACTTGAGGAAGATCATTAATATACATACTAAATAAAATTGGTCCTAAAATAGACGCTTGAGGGACCCCTACTGTACAACTAGCAGATGAGGAACACTTATCACCCACTCTTGTACATTGTTTCCTCTTATTTAAGTAGGATTCCATCTAGGTCAGGGCATCGACAGATAAATTAAATTTTGAGAGTTTTGAAAATAAAACGTTATGATTGACTGTGTCAAATGCCTTCTTAAAATCTAAAAACACGGCTCCGATAACAACACCTTTATCAAGATTACTTTTGATTTGTTCGACAAAAAAGCTATTAGCTGTTTCGGTTGAATGATGCTTTCAGAAACCAATTGCATTGGGTGTAGAGTAAATTCTTCTTTATTTAAATGAGAGACTAGCTGATCTCAAACTACCTTTTCTGCTATTTTAGAAGCTATTGGGAGGATACTAATGGGTCTATAATTTGATGGGATAGTTCTTTCACCTGATTTAAAGACAGGTTACTACTGCAGCCCTCCAGGAAGAAGGAAAATAGGATTTTGTTATTGATAGATTTATCAGATGAGTTACAGGCTTACATAGTATCGATTTATTTTATTTTTTTTTATCTTGCATCAGTATCAAAGACATCCTTAGACTTAGACCCTTTTTAGCGACCAAGTGCTTTCATTACTGTAGATTCTGAGACCTTTTCAATTGCGAAAACAGGGAATTCATTATTTGCAGATTCAAGAACTCTTGATCTTACATCAAAATTCTTTGCCAAACACTAAATCCTCAAAGAATGAATTATTCTTATTATGAAATTGTCGCTATTTGTTCTTTATCTTCTATCACTTTTGATTGTTCCTTTATTACCATTTGAACTGATTTACCTTCTTTGTAATTTTATTAATATTCTCCCAAATTAATTTACTATTTCCAAATTAATTTACTACTTTCCAGATTTAAGAGCTGCCTTCAATGCTAAATCTCTCTGCTTCATTAACCTTCAAAGATTCTCATTTAACCATGGTAAATTATATTTTTTACTCGAGTGTGAGGCCTTTTTGCAAAATTCATTTTTTGGCTCACTCACTCTGTCCATCACAATATCAGATGCCTTTTCTATGTCATCAGACTGCAGAACGTCATTCCAGTCCAACTGCTTTAGTTTATCCTCAAATGGGCTCAATAAGTTTTTGGGTATAACATTGAAAAAACCTTTACCCTTTTGTTGGTATAAAAATCGTTGTTTAGTCAGTTTTCTTCCAATTAAAGTCAGATTATGATCTGACATACCTGTTAACAGATTGAAAGATTTTGTGATTCTTTCAGGTTTGTTACTGAAAATAAGATCTATCTGCGTTTGTGATGATTGAGTAACCCTGGTTGGGTCTTAAATAATTTGGGTGAGGTTATACTGATCTGATTTACTTATGAGTTTTTTTCCTGTTCGCTTTCTCAGCCCAGTTGATATTAAAATCACTTAATACAATTAATTCAGTCTTGGTACCAATTTCCTTTAGTAAGGATTTCAGCTTGTCATAAAAATGTTTATTAGAAGTAGGGGGTCGGTATATGCCAACAACAGTAAAAGACATACGAGGGGACAATACAATAAACAGCGATGCTTTCCAAGTCTTGCAAGGGATTAATCCTGACATTTTACTTAATGGTGAAGTCATCACATCTGTGACGCATGTTAAATATCTAGGCATTATAATTGACACAAACCTGTCTGTCAAAAAACAAGTCAGTAGGGTCATCAGCAATGTTAAATTTAATCTGAATAATTTTAAGAGCATCAGGCACCGGTTGTCTTCGTCTGCTGCAAAGCTTTTTGTACACTATAATCTTTCCCCATCTGTCTTACTGCATAACAACTTAGTCACAGGCAGGTGTGGCTACACTCAAGCCTGTGTACTCGCTCTATAAACATCCTAAAAGTACAAAATAAAAAGCTAAGGGATTATCATGACTGTAATATCCTGAAAAAATATAATTTTCTTAATTTTGATAACCTCTTATTTTACTCTGATGTATGCCTGATGTTTAAAATTATTCATAATCTCGCACCCCCTCCTATCTCGGCAGTGGTATTGCCAGTAGGACTAGAGCACCTACTAGGGGTGACTGGGTGCCGCAGTTCAGAAAGACAGCCTTTGCCTGTAAAAATAAACAATAAGTAAAATAAAACTACAATGCAACTGCTAACAACACATTAACTATAATGCTACAGCTAGAGGTAACAAACCACTACACTACTACAGCTAACACATTAACTACAATGCGACAGCTAACAGCACACTAACTGCAATGCTACAGTTAGCAACACATTCACTACAATGCTATAGCTAGAGGTAAAAACACACTAACTACAACGCTACTGCTAATGACACACTAACTACAATGCTACAGCTAATGACACACTAACTACAATGCTACAGTTAGTGTAACACATTAACTACAATGCTAGTAGCAACAAACTAACTACAATACAACCACTAACAACACATTAACTATAATGGTACAGCTAGAGGTAACAAACCACTACACTGCTACAGCTAACACATTAACTACAATGCGACAGCTAACAACACACTAACTGCAATGCAATAGCTAACAACACACTAACTACAATGCTACAGCTAATAACATACAAACTACAATGTTACAGCTAACAACACACTCATTAAAATGCCACAGCTAACATATAATTTCATATAATTTTTTCTTGTTCAGCTAATTCATAGTTTTACATTAATTATTTTTGAGACAAAGTCCATTCCAGTCCATAACTTCGACAGCTCAAACGAGAACCCAAACTAAAGCCTACTGCTTTGTTTTCCCAGCATGCAGTGAGGCAGGGACTGGAATGATGCTGAGCTCCTGGGCCACCTCCACAATAGAGGAAGTGATGTCAGCGATGACATCTGCAGTAGGGGGTACAACCATCTTATGGCTTCAACTCTACATCTATAAAGACCGCGAGCTGACACTCTCATTAGTCCGACGTGCAGAGGAGTCAGGCTACAAAGCAATATTTATTACCGTGGATACTCCGTACTTAGGAAAGAGGCGGGACGATGTGCGAAACCACTTTAAACTTCCAACGCACCTGAGGTAGGAGCTATTTAAACTTCCAATGCACCTGAGGTAAGAGCTATTTAAACGTACAACGCACCTCTTGTAGGAGCTATTGAAACGTACAACACACCCGAGGTAGGAGATATTTAAACTTCCAAAGAACCAGAGGTAGGAGCTATTTAAATGTACAACGCACCTGAGGTAGGAGCTATTTACCACCATCAGGCCTCAGATATCCACTAGACTAAACTAATACAAAACAACACACTGTATTAGTTAAACAACAGACTCTTAAACTAGAGACTGTCTCAGTTAAACTTCAGACTGTCTCAGTTAATTGCCAGATTGTCTGTCACTAATAAAGAGTCATAGAGGGTGTGTAGTAGTGACCTGCCTAGTGGCCCTAACCGCCTAGTGACGCTGCTGTTTGTCCGCAGTATGTCAAATTTCTCCTCGGCTAAACTGGCCTTCTCAGAGAGCGACTATGGGCAGGACAGCGGGCTGGCCGTCTACGTTGCCCAGGCGATAGACCCCTCCCTCTGCTGGGAGCACATCACCTGGCTGAAGACACACACTCAGCTTCCTGTTATAGTGAAGGGTATTCTGTCAGGTACTGCCACACACACACACATACCCATACACCCAAACACAGACGCACACACACACACAAACAGGCATGCCAACATGCAAAGACAGCAGCCAGGGCTAACGAGCTGTTTGTTTCTTGGGAAGCAGGCGAGGATGCCATCCAGGCTGTCAACAACCGAGTTGATGGAATCCTGGTGTCCAATCATGGTGCCAGGCAGCTGGATGGAGTTCCGGCCACGGTGATTTTGTGTGCATGTGTGTGCTAATGCTGTGTGTGTGTATGTGTGTGTGTGTGTCTGTGTGTTAATGCTGTGTGTGTGTGTGTGTGAGTATGTATGTGTGTGTAAATGCTGTGAGTGTGTGAATGCTGTGTGTGTGTGTGTGTGTGTGTGTATGCGTGTGTTAATGCTGTGTGTGTGTATGTATGTACGTGTTAATGCTGTGTGTGTATGTGTGTGTTAATGGAGTGTGTGTGTGTGTGTAGCTAGTGTGGTGTATTTAGTGTTAAAAGTAGATACCTTTTTTGTAGTCAAGTATTTGTAATTAATATTAAAGATTAGTAGGTAAGCATACCATAGTGTCATAGAAGTTTTAAAGGAACCAGAAGATTAAAGATAATTAGAGGACAGACATAGTATGGCGTGAATCCTAGGCGAGCAGATGCATGTGCAGATGATAATCTATGTAAGGATTGCCCCCAGGACACTTAAGGTCACTAAATGGAGACAGAACAGAGAAGGAGTGCAGGACGTTGAGAGCAGTAAAAGCCAATATGGTTGATAATCCTTAATGATTATAACAGACTCTTAAAAGACTACACCGTGTGTTACCCTGAGGAAAGATGAGCATTTGAGGTCAACAGATGCTGGGGGTGAACAGACCAATAAAGAGAAGACGGGGCCGGTTGGAAATCGGAGACTAGAGGGATACAAAAAGGTTCCCAGTAAGGAGATGTCCTGGGGTGTTTGAGAACTAATGTGGTCACTTGGAAAATTGGGGAGTGACCAAAGGTTTGGGGAATTCTTGACCTGAATGTGAAATGTATAAAGAGACGCACTGTGAATGTACAAAAAATTGCAAGAATTTGAATCACAACACTCTATAAGGCCAACCTCTAAAATCTTTGGTCCCTCCTATCCCTCTCAATGGTCCATCCAACACATGACCATGCGCGCTGACTTGACTTCATGAGCCTGAGCAAGGCAGTGTTTCATGAATCATGTATGTTGTGCATATTTTTGATTCTCACCAACAACGCATAAAGCTATGTCTGATTCCGAGGTGAGAAACAAAAGAATCTATTCTATTAAAGAATTTATTTAGCTGCGATTGGCACCATAGCTACCATACGTTGTCGAGTATATCTAACATATGCATGTAAACGAATAATGCCTTTTTGACATAAATCTGGCGTGATACTTCCTAACGTTTTAAAACTGCACTTGGCGATATCAAGCCAAGTCTTTTGCGATGATATGCAGCTACTTCAGCCACCTTGCAACTACTAGTTCACACCGCTGATACTTTTGTCTGCGACGTGAATTGTAACAACAAGCTTGTTTGGAGGGTGACGTTGTATGTATTTTAACTAGGAGCGTGCATGCAAAGTGATTGACAGGCAGATAGCCCTTACTCCTTGCAAAAACTCTCCTGATTGGTTGGGGATAGGCAGGCGTCCCAAGATTTTTTAAAAGCTGTATACAGGGCCCGGGGTGCTCATATATAGCGCACCGTCTCTCTGAGCATTTGGTTTAATGATATCCCCCAGGAAGTATGTAATACACTTAAAAAAACTGAATTGTTTTTTATTTATAGCTAGAAATTCAAACTTACATGCTGCACCTTTAATGCTGTGTGTGTGTGTGTGTGTTAATGCTGTGTATGTGTTAATGCTGTGTGTGTGTGTGTGTGTGTAGCTGGATGTCCTTGAGGAGGTGGTACGGGCGGTGCAGGGTCGCTGTGAGGTCTACCTGGATGGAGGAATCAGGAGAGGAAGTGATGTGCTGAAGGCTTTGGCTCTGGGGGCCACAGCTGTCTTCATAGGAAGACCTGTGCTCTGGGGGTTGGCCTGTCAGGTAAAAACCACTCACATGCTTCTGCTGTTGAAATAATTATACACACCCTGTCTCCTATGTCTCTATCAGAGTGTAATAACCTGTCTCTGATGTCTCAGAGCTGTTGTAATAACATGTCTCCTGTCTCAGAGCTGTTGTAATAACATGTCTCCTATGTCTCAGAGCTGTTGTAATAACCTGTCTCCTAGGTCTCAGAGCTGTTGTAATAACCTGTCTCCTATGTCTCAGAGCTGTTGTAATAATGTGTCTCCTATGTCTACAAGGCCACCTCCTCCTCTGTTTGTGTCACCAGGGGCAACAGGGCGTGTCTGAAGTTCTGGAGCTTTTGAGAGATGAGCTTCATCTGGCCATGGCTCTGGCAGGTAAACACACAAACACTGCCATTAGGGGAACAGCAAAGGCCGACATAGGAACTGAGTGGTCCATCAGTGTGGCCCTAGTTAGGGTAGGTAAATAAGAGTGGCACAGCTATGAACAGCATGCAGACACATTTACACACCAATACTTAACCTCCATCTTTGTCTAAAATATTATTTTGATATTAGAATGCAGATGGGAAAACAGCAATAAAGCAATACTTCATCCTTTTTCTAAGTTTTTATGTTTTTCATCATATATAAATGTTGTATTTCAAACATTGTATAGTTATTTAGCAGTTCACAATGAAACAGCAGAAAAAGAAAATGACTATTGTGTCATAGGTGGTCCTTCTAGTTTTTTTATAACACTACCGCCGTTTCCAGCCATGGGAAGAGCCTTTGCCGGTTCGGAGTTAGATTCACACAATGATCTATGGGCATTGTGGTGTACATGAATTAACCATTTAAATGCTGGTGGTCAGAAAAATACATGCATTTCACTTACATTGATCCCATGACCCAAACTTGTTCAATATACTTTATTAATTTAGCCTAAACAATGTCATTTTAGAAAATCGGTTTAGTAACCCTTTAAGCGCATGTTTACCTCTGCTGTGCTGAAGCTGCCACTTTCATGTTTCACTCCCCAAGAAGTTTACCTTTATACCCTGGTACACCTGGGCCAAATCGTTGCAGGTCAACACAAGCTTTTTCAACTACAACTGTGTGTGTGTAGGCTGTCGTTCCATAGAGGAGGTGACAAGAACAGTCGTCAGAAGAGCAGAGTTCACTTCCAGGATGTGAGGAGTCATTTCTGTCCAATCACTGGCTGAACAGGAGAGCTGTGGATATCCTGTTGCTAATCACCAGCAAGGCAGACATCATTTGATTCTATGTATTCTTGTGAACAATAAAACATTGTGAACAAATGCATTGGTTTAAAATGCCAATAACTCACAACACTAACCTAGCCACTACAGGGTTAATCAGGGCTACAAAAGGGTTAATCAGGGCTACTAAAGAGTTAATCAGGGCCACTACAGGGTTAATCAAGACTACTAAAGAGTTAATCAGGGCTACTACAGGGTTAATCAGGGCCACTACAGGGTTAATCAGGGCCGCACCAGTACAGATCTTGATCCGCTGTGTAGGGGGGATTGTAGAGGTGTGTAGATCTTGCCCCTACTCCAACCTTTGTACCTCCGCAGACTCAGGTAAAACTAAATTAACAGGTTCATTTCTTTAAACATTATTTATTGTTTTACAAAAGTGTCTTATTCACGTTCCAGTGGCAACACAGATTTATAAAGACAGTCTTCTAATCTGCAGGTTTATGTGTGACTTAATTCACTTCATAGACTCCCAGTGTAAAGAAAGCCATTGCTACTCGTTGCCGTTGCCATGGAGGATTTATGGCATTGCCATGGGTACGTGGTCCTGTTGCCATAGGAAAAGTGGGGCGTTGTTATGGCTACCTGGTCTTTAGCACATCTACAGTCTTCTTGCCATAGTGATAGTAGCTGTAGCCAGAGGCTGCCGTGGTAACAGCTGTGATGTACCTGTGCACAATAACAAACAAAAAAACAATCATGAGCAATACTCTACCTTCCCTAATTTGACATTAGAAACACATGAAGAAGTATAAAATAATATTAAGATTTTAAATCATGATTTTAACTAGGAACCCATGAATGCAAATGTACACAGCTGCTTTGTACTGAATTTTAAGCGACCATTAAGTTGTATTTCTAATTGAATTCCATTCCGTTTCCCTGCTTCTGCATCGACAATGGTTGGTAACATCTACGATGTGTTTCTGTCCATGCGTTTGTGGTTGCAGTGTGTGTGTGTGTTACAGTGTGTGTGTTACAGTGTGTGTGTGTGTGTGTCCGTGCGTGTGTAACAGTGAATGTGTGTCCGTGTGTGTTACAGTGTATGCGTGTCCGTGTGTTACAGTGAATGTGTGTCCGCGTGTGTTACAGTGAATGCGTGTCCGTGTGTGTATTAGTGTTTGCGTGTCCATGTGTGTGTTACAGTGTATGCGTGTCTGTGTGTGTGTGTTTAAGTGAATGTGTGTCCGCGTGTGTGTGTTACAGTGAATGTGTGTCCGTGTTTGGATTAGGGATGTCACGAGAACCGATACCACAAAGTCGATGCCAGAATTCTAAAAACCTGACAGTACTTGTTTTATACGGTACCGTGGCTCCAATTAAAAAATATGTTATGCAAGACAAACACCGTTAAAAAGACGTCGCTTTGGTTGTTTGTTCGCAGGGCGCTGCGCAGCCCATTTTGTCTAGCTAAATTCTCCAGGGACAAAAGAACCCCAGAGTAACCACACGTAATGTTTTCTCGCGATCCTTAAAGTGCTTGGCTCCCCTGCTGTAAGCTGTCGCAAACTCAGATCAGAAATCAGAAACGAACAACTAGGCCTATAGTATATGGGCAATCACAGCCTCGGCAAACAAGCGAAAAAGAAACCAAACAGGAAAAGTTCGTTTTCTCTTCAAGTATGCTGGGTCCTGCCCAATATACTGGAGAACGTGCGCTTTTCCCATGAGTTAGCTGTAGTGGTATACACCCCAATATAGCAGGGGAACTTTTGACTCTCCTTGTGATCTCGCTTTGACGTGATAGAAATTATAAATGTGTGCATATGTTTCTTTTTATAATGTTAATAGTTTTCTTTGTTGTTATTTCCATACGATTTTCATGTCTTGGCTGGGTACTGCAATTGAAATGACATGCTGTCATTAAAAGTGTATTGTTTGTGTTTAATAACAGTATTGTTTGTTTCAAATAATTGAATTGCCACTGTTCTTTTGGTAATGTTAATAGCTTATTTAAAAAATGTTTGCATGAAGGCTGCATGCCACTGTTGTTTTTTGTAATGTTTTTACAAAACGTAGTGTATGTAGAAGTATATGGGATTTCATTTATTATGTGATGCATCGTCAGATGCAGCACATACTGTTACCGGAAAGTCATATTATTATTATTATTATTATGTGATGCATCGTCAGATGCATCACATACTTTTACCGCAAAGTCATATTATTATTATTATTATTATTATTGTTGTTATGTGATGCATCGTCAGATGCAACACATACTGTTACCGGAAAGTCATATTATTATTATTATGTGATGCATCGTCAGATGCAACACATACTGTTACCGGAAAGTCATATTATTATGTGATGCATCGTCAGATGCAGCA
>JAVQIZ010043192.1:0-10208 GCA_036023535.2 Galaxias brevipinnis | reverse complement strand
CACACACACACACACACACACACACACACACACACACAGAGAAGAATCTGGTCAAATTTGACTTTTGGTCTCTTTTTATCACAAGCTTTCTATCGATCTATCTTGTTAGAGTGAAACTAAATAGCAGATGCACATGCAAAGAGTCAGTGGATGGAGAACTTTTCTCAAGGCTTGGGAAAGGGAATCCTCCCTGTCTGTTCAGCAGTGGAAGCCTATCTGTCTGAGTCCCGGTCAACGTGCTAGCTAGCCGGTGTGGTGTCCGTGAGTGAGTGAGTGAGTGAGTGAGTGAGTGAGTGAGTGAGTGAGTGGAGTGGGAGAGTGAGTGAGTGAATGAGTGAGTGGAGTGGGAGAGCGGCCAGTACTTGTTGTGCTCCTCCCTCCAGGCCCGTAGCTCGGCAAAGACATCGCTACGCAGACGCCCGTCCAGCTCCTCCAGGTCGTACGTGTGCTCTGGGATGTGGATGGCCTCCTCCAGGTGGCGTACGAGGGACGCTGACGCAGGGGGTGCCGTCTGCGGAGAGATCGGAGGGAATGAAAGAAATGATGGGAAGCGTGCAGGGAGAACAGAGAGAGAGATCGATAGAGTGGGAGAGAGAGCGAGAGAGAGATAGAGAGAGAGAGAGACCGATAACAGCTGTGTGGGGATGACAGGATGACGGATGGCCGGGCGATGGCAGAGGGAGCCCCGTCTGTCATGTCACCTCTGTCACAGCTGCGGCCCCCTCGTCGCCCAGCCCGGGCTTCTCACCCATAATTATCTCCCTTCTGTTAATTTTGACATGGCATTAAAGAGACGCGGCAGCCCTGCCATAATGGCCTGTCACAGCCTATAAATAACGCCCTTCACTCCGGCTCCTTGTGCCCGTCACGCAGCAGGAACACGGCTGCCGGGGCTGCACACGACTCGGCCTGATTGATAGACGGGGCGGATGGAATGACGGATGGATTTTGTAACATGGATGTACACGCAGGGCTTTTGTAGTTCCTTCCCCACCCCCGCCCCAGATAGGAAAACATACCTTTATCTTCTGCCGCCTGGCTCGGAGGGCCTGTACTGGGTTCCCACAGAACAGGATCTTCCCTGCCCCTACGGAGGAAGATGACACATAATCAACAAGATGGAACCCTGTACTGTGATCTGTTTTCTGACCAGGTCCAGACATGTCCCCTTGGTGGCACTGTTGAGCAAACGGTCGTAGTGCAAAGTCCTTTTGTTGTTGCCTAACTTAAGAGTAGGAGTTGGCAGATCAGTCACTGTGCTCATGCTATTTCATAGGTACACCACAATAGACAAGATGCGAGCAGAGCAGACGAAAGGAGTCCGAAGCTGACGGCTTCCCGGAGATGTCTAGGTGGGCTGCCCTACCATGGGTCAGGATGCTGGCGTCTGGATCCACAGCGGCCGCGTCCGAGTCCGCGGAACCGGGTCGTGAACCATGAGGGGAGAGCACCCTGGACCCGGCGGCTGACATGGGCCTGGAACCGGATAAGGGTCTGGACCCGGCTGAGGAGAGGGGCCGGGCACTGACAGGTCGACTGCGAGGATGAGAACAGGACAGGCTGGTGCCGGGACCCTGGGCGGAGCTGGGTCTGGAGTAGACACACACACCGTCAGGTACGTCTTCTGTGAGAGAGACGGGAATAAGGAACAGACACGGATATTAATAATAACAACAACGATAATTCCGGCGAGCAAAATGCGGAAAAAATTGCTCTTGGCTGTCTGCGAGTCGAGACAGCTGTCGGTCCCAGATCGACACGTGAACACAGACCGTCAGCCGCCTCGTTGGAGCCGCACTCTTTGATGGACTCTCGGAGCAGGGCCCAGTCCTCCTCCATGGACCGGCCGCCGCCCAGCCCCTCCTCCTCCTCCTCGGCCCGCGTGTCGTCTAGGAAACGCAGCTGAGGGACCAGCTCCCGCACCGCTGCCCGATAGCAGTACTCCTCCGTCTGGGTGGAGGAAAGAGGGAGGATGCGTCCGAGGGGAATAGATTGAGGAAAGATGTGGAAGGAGGATTATTTCATATTATCTATGTCAAAGCCATCTTATAAGCAGGTTGGAGCCGAGAAAGACACTGCCAATGTAAGCAGGGGACACCATAGATTTATTCCAACCTGGAACCCGACTTTATTTATAAAAGGCAGCTTAGCACACGGTCCATTCAGGCCGGGCCATGTGTCTATCTGAACGGATCAGTGTAGCTGTAACTGAACAGGAGATGCGCGCAGCGGTGTGGGACGATCACTGAGTGCTAGTAAAGCCCATAATATGCACTCTGTACGGCCCTTAGGCCCTTTATCAGCTCTGAGCGGGAGAACGGAGAGCCTGGTAAAAGCACTGTGCTGCTCCGAGATCAGATTAGAGCAGCACGTTCTCACTCTCCGCTGGACAACACAGAGCTGAGGAGACGGGGGAGAATATAATAGATAGGGAAAGGGAAGAAGGGAACGACAAGAGAGGACGAGATTGGGAGTCAGAGGAGCCGCACAAAGAAATGGGAAAGGTGAGAAAGAGGGAGCGAGAGAGACGGAGAGGGCGAAATACGGAGGGAGCGGAGCGAGAGTTTGGGGGAAAACAGCGAACCCAAGGACCCCCGCACTGGCTACAGGGCTGGCCTTATGCATATTCACACCAGCTTCTCCTCCCCTTGCCCCACTTTCCTCAATCCTGCTGGTGGGTGGAAATAAACACACACTCTCCGGCCCAAACAACCCCACTAAACAGAGTGGCACTTTGCGGTGGACAGCTTGTGTTTTGTGGACTCAATTCAAGGTTTTAAGAACCAGTTCATACTCATGCATGAATGGGAGGTCAACACCAAAAGCCTGCTTGGTGTGGTAGACCAAAACAGGCTCGAGAAACTGCAGCATACCTAAAAATACCTTATTAACTTTGACTTTAAAATACACTATAATCCAAAGGTTTATTTTGATTGCCTGCCTAAAATCACTGTATCTTAAATCCTAAGGGGAGAGTGGGAGTAATTCTTTTGAGCAGTAGTTTAGCTGAAATCCACACTAAAGTGTGTGACTGAAGCTTGACGAAGCTTTGATGGCTTCTTTCCTGTCTCCTGGCCTGGGTGGTGTGCGACAGAGCCCTTTCTTCCGTGTCCCCCCAAACAGAGCAATTGCATTGTCGCCATTATCTGGTCAGCCCATGAGGGAGGCATGGGGAGCCGGCCTGGCTGACCGCCTGAACCCAGCGTGCCAGGGCCCCGCTAAGCACAGGATATACTGGGTAATCTCCAGACTATCACACACACACACACACACACACACACACCACAGATGAGCCATTCTGCCAAGTCGCGCAGCATCACCTAGGGTGGTAGAATTGCCTCCCAGCAGACACTGGCATCGGAGCCGGGTACAGTTTAGGGCTGGATAGTCTGGTGGTTGGAGACTATGCACGGGGCTATCTAGGTCACATTGGATAGGCGGGACAGGCATGTTTTAGCCCACCTGTGCAGCAGCGGGGTGGGGGCACACGCACACGGGGTTCCCCTCCAGGGTGAGCGTGCGGAGCTGGCTGCACAGCCCCAGATACTGGACCTGCACCAGGTCACACACGTCGTTGCCCTCCAGGTCCAGCAGCTGCAGGTCCTCCAGCATGCTCACCTGGCTCAGGTCGGACACGCCGTTATAGGCCACGTAAAGCTCCTGTGGAAGACCAAACACACACACACCCGCACACACATACAAATAGACATTTATGATAGGTTGTCTGAAGTCTTTTTGAAAGCTAGGTTGAAAAGGAAGCACCAACGAGGGGTTATGCCCGGTAAGCCACGAGGCCGTCTTCCTAACGGGGGGGGCGCCCCGCGCTGCGGCTCCGGCCTACCTTGAGAGAGGAGAGAGAGGGCACGCCGTCCAGGTCTTGCAGACTACAGCGAGACAGCCACAGGACCTGCAGGTGGGACAGGCTGGTGCCCAGGTCCCTGAGGGTACACAGACGGTGGGGAACAGGTTCAAAGGAGGAGACAGGGTTGGCGCGCTACCAGAGTTCCAGACGCTAAAACCAGTCCGATCCCACAGCCGCTCTAACTCTCCAACGACAAGGTGCCCCTGAGCAGTCCCCCTCCTGTGACGCCCACTCTACTGTCCTGCACTCTCCGACAAAGGCTTTGTGTGCGTGGCTCCAGCCCTCCCTGAGAGCCTCTCCTCCACAGGCCCCCCACGCCCAGGGCAGGAAATGCTATCAGGGGCTGTGCACGTCCAGCTGGCCCTTAGCCGCTCTTTTAAGGGTGGATCAGACAGCTCTCTATCTCCCCCCCCCGGCTCCCCTTCTCTTATCCCTCCAAACTTCCTCCATACTCCCCCTAGAGCCGGCTGCTTTCACCTGCACCGCTGTCGGGGGGCGCTGTTTTGGATGATCTCAGCCAGATCGTGTGGGTTTGAGTCTGAGCAATCGTGGCAGTCTATCCGTGTTCTTTCCGCCGCATATCAATGGCACAGCTGCGACTGCAATCGGAAAAATATCGGATGGTCCAGGCTGGGTCCCAGTCTAGCCCGTCGTCCGGGTGAAATATGGAGAACTGTCCGGACGACACCAATAAGAACGGGGAACGATGACAAAGCCCCCTGGCCCTGTCCCACGGAATCACAGGTGGATGAGTGGATCGCGCTGACAGCCTGTCCGCCTGTGTCCGTCTGATTTACAGCCTGCTGCGTCCCTCCTACACAGCCAGTCATCTCACAGTCTATCCTCTCAGCCTGTCTGTCACAGGCCTGGCCCGGATTGGTCTGGCCCGGCCTGGTCGGCTTTGGTGACAATACAAAAGAGGCCAGCTAGGACCATACTATAACCCTGCAACTCTAGCAGTCTACCGGCGGCCTTGTGGGACTCCAGCTGGGCTCTGGGGGCCTGCCGTCTTCAAAGGCCCGGCCTTTTAAACCATACTGCGGACCTCTGGGAGGAGGGAGGGGCTGGACGGGGCTAGGGCCAGTGTGGAGCGTGACAGGGGTCCCCATGGGGCCATCACCACTGCGGCTCAGGTTACAGATCTCTTTATGGGGAGGATGGGAACGCCACACATGGTGGATCTCCTGCTTTGTCCTCTCTAACCGAAATACCAGCAGGGTTACCTAGCTCTCATTTGAACTTCTCAGGACTGGCTCTGGGAAGAACTCGTCTCAGTCCTGACTACAAAGGAAGGATGCAGTTACGTTTTTTCAACTGCAAAGTGTGTGTGTGTGTGGGGCTGGGGGGGTGGGGTGTGGGGGGTGGGATACTCCAAGAAGAACAAACAAAAAAAGGGTCACTTTTTGGGACTTTCCACTCACCTGACAGACATCATAATGCTGTTGTTCATTTTCAGCTGCACCAGCTTGGGCAAGTAGGCACCTGCAAAACAGATAAGATAAAGGAAGACATTTCTCTCTCACGTCACAATTGGGCGATGACTTTATTCATTCGGGCGTTAAACTGGCTGTGTGCCTGCCTGGCAGGCTTCCAGCCACTCCTCCTCTGGTCTTTATTTCCTAGCCTAGAAGGAACCTGGGGCGGCTAGCCAGGCGTGATTCACCACTGTGTCGGTAAACCTCCATCATGCCTGTACACGTTGTGCAATGCAGGTTTTTCTTAAGGGAAATAGCCAAACGTAATAGAGAGGGATAGAGAGAGAGGTTTCAATGACATTATCAGTCACATTAGCCAGCAGAGGAAAGAGGGCACTTTTATGGTACGGTACAAACCTCAGGATAAATCCACTATGACTGCCTTGTGTGCGTCACAGCAAAGTCTCTGTCTGATCTCTCACCTATTTATGACAGCATGCTTTGCTGTGATGATTGTCATTGTCATCTGCTGCTTATCATTTGTAAGTACTGCAGACTCATGCGTACCATTGGGGACAGTTGCTAGATCACTCTACCAAACTTGTTTTTTTGGCTGTTTCTGTGAATAGGGCTATCTCTTACCAAAGTTACCCAGCGTAATCTCCCTAGTGTCCACACTCATTTCCAGGGTGGTGACCAGAGAGAGCTCTGGTGTTCCAGACAAAGCTGACTGAAAAAGAAAAAGAAGAACAACAAATTTAAGAATGATCTCCTTGAAACAAGGAAACATTTAGGCTGTTATATTTCAAACAGGATAGGTGTCGATACAGTTTTGCCTAGATATTGTCTTCTCTTACTCAAGTGACATGAGTTGAGCCTACATTCCTGACCCTTATCATATCACTTATATGTTTTGTTTCAGGAAAAGTAGAATAATCTTTTCCACGCGGACCTCGACATAAAAAGAGCTGCGCTTCACATTCCGCTCTTGAAGCCAAGACTAAACAACTTGATTGAGACAGTTCACTCTATCATTCTGTTAAATCGAGACACGTTTGTTTCCTCAAAATCCCATTTCAGAAACGACTTCCTAGGCTCCACATAAAAACAACACAAAGTGTCTACTGCTTATTGCTGGGGGAGGCAGAGTGTCTCGGCTATAACACCACGGCGGATTGTGGATGGGAGGGTTTCACGCTGCATGATTTTGGCTCAGCATAATCAGTGGTGCACATACTCCACGGATAAATCCCACTTCCCCAAAAGTTTCCGTTTCATAGCCATGACTATGTTTCACTACAACATAGCTCATCATAAAAATGAACAACATTCCTACCAGGCATTATTGATATAAAGTAGCCAGATCTTTTTAAATGTATTGATTAAAATAGGATTGTTTGTTTACAACAGTATTAACCAACAAAAGTGTCCAAAGAATGAGTCGGATGGTACAACAATTTGCCAACACAAATATTGACTATATTATTAAGGAATCGTTGAGCAAGAAATAAAAGTATAATGCATGAACGTCTGAGCCCAACAGAGTATTATCCACAAACATAAAAACATATGGGCTAGTGTCTGTCATTTCATTTCTCCATTGATGACATGTTGATGAACTTGAGTGCACCATCTATTCATCAAGCCTAGCCTCTGCTGACAGCTTTATGAATATCCTTCCATACGTCCACTCAGCCAACAAGGTCACAGACTACGCTAACGGCTATAAAATACAGCGTCACGCAGAAGCATAGCTCATTTGTGGACTTGTGTCCTGACAGCTCCAGCAACTATTCCAACCATTCAAAGCATGCAGCTCTGACATGTTCAGCAGCTTCATTGTTTCCCACTCAAGTAGAAACATGATTTTGGAGATCACAGAAGTTAGCCCAGCCCCAGTCAGATGTAAATTCAATAAATAGCCAATTCTGTTTGAAAAAACTATTCTAGTGAAAGGCCAAGTAGGACCTTTGTAGGATTTTCAGAAAACAATTTCACACTGGTTGTTATTCCTATGGAGCCCTCTAATTTTGAGAGGGTACTGGTTAATATATGGTGAACTGCACAGCACTATAAATGCTCACCAGTTTTGCCGGGGAGAGGTATAGCTCCACCATTGTGTCTGAATCCTCATAGACTGCAGGTGTTGGGTTCAAATGGCCCGATCCACTTAATTCAGTCACCACTACCCGAGCACTGCCAGGTCGCCCCAGGGGCGTGGGTTCCTGATTGCAGATCATCACTCAGACTCAATGGTACCTGAACACACTCCTGTTTAAGATGTCTAATTATTATCCAGTCATGGTTTAAGCTGCGTATCTATATATTCAAGGTTTAACAGGGGATGTGTAGCATACAGCAGCAAGGATACGTGGTTTCAAATTCAGTTTGTGTTTTTGCATTGACTACAATGCTGAATAAGAACAAAAACGTTTATCTTTTAAGTTAAATAACAGTCCACGTCTCTGCCTAATGCTAATTGGTTCTAGATAACAAATTACTATAAATAGTATTTAAATGTCTTACCGTTTTTATTTTGGCAATATGCAACTAACGATGTCGTTGCTTTCTAGCTAGCTATCACATTTTAAGATATGCAAAAGTTTGCTTGACAACGGCCTGACTTCCTGGTTACGGTAAGGAAGAAGGGTTTTGCCTACTGGGATATGTAGTACATTACAGTACATTCCTAAAAACAGACTTTGATATTGAGACCGAGAGAGCAATTATGCCACCTTGCAGTGTGTCACTGAGAGCAAATCTAACTTTAATGAATAACCATGAATCAAAAAGGAGAAAAGTAGTTAGCAGCAGTCTTCTCGTACTTACTCCACATCTGCTTTAAAAGCTTTTTAATCTTGGAATGTCATTATGTTTATTTATAGTAGCCTAATGTTTCAGAAGATTTTCATAATCATTACATTATTTCTATGTTGAAAATGAAAAACATTATTTGATCAAAACATACATGCTCTGTCGGCCTGGGCGGTTCTAAGGTTCACGGAGCTGGGCGTGGGCTGCAACAGTCCCTCATCCTCTCCCTTTCGAAGCACATTGTTCACCGTAGCTGATTTTTCTAACATCGAATGACTGCTCTAATAAATATTTTTTTAAAGTAGTTAATGGTTTAACGTCCAAACAAATAGCAGGTTATATCCGAAGATACAAAGAACATATAGCGCACCAAAAGAAAAAGACAAATCATTCGGATTTCGGCTTTTACCGCTCAGGGGCAACAGAGTAGAAACATTGTCTCATATAGAACACGTCGCTCTTGCTAATTAGAGCTCTGCTTGTTGTAAGTATGCCATGCACATTCCGCTGTGTTTGAAATATGTATTGTCCTGAACGTTCGGTGATTTAATAGGTTTGACTGAGAAATGCATTGAAACGTTGCATAGCCATAACCATGAAACAAATGGCTACTTAATGACGGAGCTCACTTTTTCCCGTATATTACGACATAATTTGCGTCTGGAAGACTGATTGGCAATAGCAGGCTGACCCATTGATTGAAATTTCACACGGGCTGATCGCTGTTCATGTAGTCTTCGTTAGTCAATGCATTATATTAGCGATCGTGACATTTTTCGTGAAATACATTTTATTGCATGTAGTTATATTATTTGCAACGGTAAATTCTTGCTGATTTTCCATAATAGATTATCTAACATCTACAATTAAAAATTGAAACAAAATGTTCCAGTTGTTTTCATAGTATGAATGTACGTGTTGGGGTCTCGTCGTACATATCCAATCGGGATCCACACTAGCCTTGCCAACGATAGTGGAGACCGCACAGGCAAGGGTGACGCCCCGTCACACAGCGAAAAACGATTGTAGCACTGCGGAAGTTGCATTCCATTACTAGGCGTTTGAGTTGAGTTTTTAACACTTGACCATGACATTTTAGTGTAGTCGAACTGCAAAAGTGGAATGTGGTTCAAATTGATTGGTGTTTAAGGTTACATTAACAGAGAATAGAACGCTGGAGAACGGTACCAATCAGTTAAGAATGATCAGGTTCACGATTTAGCTTTGGCTGGCCTATCAGATCGGTTTTGATTGGGCAATGAATCGGTTTTGTATGTATTGGTTTGAGCCTCCACTGGAAATAACTTTCTAGACCCGATAAACAATGTATTATTTGAGACATTTATTTAAAGACGGGGTTGGATCTGTGAAGTGTGAACTGAATTAAATCCAGTTCAGCTTAACTATCCTTCCTCTGTTTCAGGTGAATTGTCGGATGCATTCTTCCCTGATATCATGTCAGAAGGATGATGGCATAATGGAATTGTAGATCACTGTCATGTTAACTGAATCCTCTTTCTCTAAACAACTGGGCCACTTGATTCAATAGAAACAAGAACATCAAGTCTCTTGCCCTGAACCAACATTTCCAGAGGCCATTTCTCAGGTCTCACAAATACTATCCATCCTTTTGTGTGGTGTGGAGGTCCTCTGTCCTTTTCATGTCAGTGGCAAGGCCCCTACCACCTCACCGTGTGACCGACCTGAAAAGGGTGACCCTGTGGGGAAAAGGTCACGCTGACCCCAGCAATCCAAGAAGCCGCTGCTTGTTTGTTCCCCTGTTTTTTTCTCTCCAAAGAGAACACGGAGGAGCAGCAGCTTCAGATGGTGGGGGCCAGGCGTGTGTTATGTTCCTGGGTTTCTCCGTGATACACATCTGGATGGACGGTGTCCTGTCGGCCACACAAAGCAGCACTGTTGTTGTTGTGTTTGGTCGGGTCTCCGCCACAGGCTGTGGTGTCATTGTCCCCGTCCCCTGTCCTCCTCGCGGATGATGGATGAGTGTAACGGCTTTAGTCTCCGTCCATCGCCCCCATTGTCCCCCCTCTAAAAGGATGAGCATTCATCCCTGCGCCCTGTGAATTGATGGACCCTCAGATTCTAAGGGGGGGGGGGGG
>JAVQIZ010043187.1:0-13327 GCA_036023535.2 Galaxias brevipinnis | reverse complement strand
GACCTGTCCAGGGTGTACCCCGCCTCTCGCCCTGTGTCGGCTGGGATAGGCTCCAGCCCCCCCGCGACCCTGCATAGGATAAGCGGTATAGCTAATGGATGGATGGATGGATGGATGGTGGTGAAGGGTTATGTTTTTAGTTTTTTTTACTGACCCTCTGATTTGCACTTAGCCTCTTGATACCCAGAGGAGGTCCAGAGAATAGTCCCCGAACAGCCTGGATTTCAGACACGGTGGGATGGGCTCCACTTTGCACCTACAAATTACATTCATATCATCTTTCTACTGTCAGCTTGAATGTGCGATTTATCTCATTTATTTAAAGTTAAATGTTGCATTTGGGGTTCCTCTACCTTTCTGCAAAGCTCTTGCAGCCGACTCTGGAGGCGAGAGTCTTTAACCCGGGAACCTTCCCTCGACAGCCCCTTTAGTACTAGCCAATGGTACTGGACCCTTTGGACATGGTACAGACCCTGGAAGTTCCTCTGCTGCTCGAGGGTCCAGAAGTGACGCACCAGGAGCTGGCGGGGGAAAAGGTACCTAGCAGTGAACAAGACAGGAGGGTAGCAGAAAGAGGGGAGGCACGTGGAGTGATGGGGGAGCATTTAAACAAGAGGGAAAATTGGGATGGGGTTTGAACACATTACTGGGTACAATGTATCATAATAAAACACCAAAATAAATAACTTAATTTATAATGACTTCCAAATTCCATTTATTCTAGTATTTCTTATTTGTGGGATACAAATATAAAGGGTTGACTTGAGCATGTACTTTATAAATAAACTCACATTAGGACAAAAACAAGGTAGTTGGCGAAGGGAGGAACAGATATCAGCACCAGTGGAACAGCTTTGAATACGTCTCTGCGAAACTGAGAAACATAAGAATTAACAAAAAGAACAAAAAACTAAAATCCAAACTAAAAGAGCATTAGAGGGATGTCAATACCAAGTACAGGGGAAATGACACCTTTGTTTACAAATTATAATTAAAACATAAGGAACATAAAGTAAAATGCTCATGACCCACCTGCCTCAGCTTCTCCATGTCCCGGTATGGCAAGTCCTTCACTTGTATACCATGTGTGGCCATCCTCATTTTTATCACCCTTATATCTTTGGCATCTTGAAAGAGGAGCCTGAATCCTGAAAAACAGCAACAAGACATGCTGGCTTACTTTATGGGTGATTTTGTTCTTAAACCTAGTTTGTAAGTAGTAAAAAATAAATAACGCTACTAAGGAAAAATAAAAAATGTGTGGATGCAGGGAAAGGGGTGACTACCTTTCACAAAAGTGTGATAAAGTTGATGAAACCGAGGAAATCGTCTTTTAAGGAAACTCTCATATTTGTAGTTTGCCCTTTGGACCATTGAGGACACATGCTGACCGATCCCTTGTCTAGTTTTGGAAGATGAGTAGTTTCTACAGAGGGGCAAACTGTAAAGCAGAAGGTACAACAAATCTATTAGAGTAAGCATCTCACCATGAGGCTTTGCCAAAGTGCTATTCACACTGGATAACATTGTCACAACATTCAAATGTGATAATGATCATTGATGGAATTTGTTAACTGCATGTTTTCTCATCCAGTCTGATTTTGTTGTTAGACAATCAAATTGGTAAAGCCAAACCAAAACCAAGTCAATAAATGATGTTAGTTAGCCAAATATGGTCTACTTCTAATTAGCTGGCAGATACTTGCCACATTGAAAAATAATTAAAGATCTAATTCAAGATGGCCAACACCTGATCTTTTTTTCAGGACTGTGACCGGTTTGTCTTTAAAACCTGGATTGTCTGGACAAAGAAATGAGTGTCTGGGAAAAAATAGTAAGTGGTACAACCAGCCAGCACTAAGCAGCTAAGATATGGAATTAATTTACACAACCATGTATGTCCAGTGCCATATAGCTCATCATGGATAAATGTTTCCCCTGGCTCCAAACCATACTAACAACTACATTTGGAGCTGTATACACTACACCCAAAGCAATTTCACTATGCATGCAATAAGAAACCAATAGAATGTGTTATTCAGGTAAAAATCAGCACAGGTCTAAGTTAAGTACAGTACAAAATGTATAATGTCCCCTAAAGACTCCAATTGTAATTCATTATTTATGCCTATAAGCAGTAGACATGTATGTGGACTAGACAGGAATGTAGAATGAAATCGAGCTGTAGCTTAAAAATGTGCAGTCCAAGAAAATACAGTCCTAGGAAACAAGGATAAACATTTCACATGGGGATGGTGTAAAATCAAACATGCCAATTAAAGCACTATAGGCAACTTTTTTTATATTAAGGGGGCCCTATTATGCAAATGTTCAGGTTCATACCTTTATTTAGGAGTTCTACTAGAATAGGTTTACGCGTTTTTATGTTCAATAAACAATTTTTTTTCCCAAACTGCCTGGAGATGCAGCACCTCTATTCACCGTCTGTCGGAATGCTCCGTTTTAGCTCCTGTCTCTTTAAGCCCAGATAAATATTGAGACTTCAAGAGGACTTAATATTAATTTTGTCTGCCACCATGTACGATCTCCCGCGAAACTGTGACAAATTGCTTCACGGCACAAGGAAGTGCGTCACTAAATCAGGAAGAGATGCCCATACTAGGGCTACGTTTGAATTCTTCATTTTGCTTAGGAAGTTTCCTAACTGAGTGAAATTACCCGATAGTATCTGCGTGGCAGCCATGATAAGTGCTGTTCGAATTCTGTAAGTGCTAAGGAAAGGCGCTTCAATGCTTCCTAACTTGTGTACTTTAGCGTAGGATACACTGGACCATCCTTTACAAAGGAAAGAAGCAAATGCCACCCCACAATTCCTTGTGTTCAGCAGTTGATCGACATGACCGACGCAGATCATATAGCCTAGTTGTTCATTAAGCATTTTTCATCTTATGTTATGCCCTAACTTGCTAATATGCATATACCTATATGTTTTCAAATGTCAACATGTTAGAAACTAAAGAATCATAATTTGTAACTATCATAGCAGATTTGTATGCCTAACATAAATGCATAACTTACATACATTTAACAATTCGTACAATCATTAATTGGGATTCGTGCGTGGCGATAAATAGGGGTTGACAGGGGGATGAGGACATGAGCAACAATTCTCAATGTGACATTTCGTTTCACTTTTGTGACTGGTAGCCTACATTCCCTTTTTAATTCCAACCTTGGTAATAAGGGGTCGCCAAAATCACCTCCTACAGATAAACTGCCTCTAGTAAGCTAACCTGACAGGGTACCTATTGTGCTTTTTGGGTTTTCCCCTTTCCTTTAGTATGTTATATAGCTTTTTGTGCATGTAAAAGGTCTGAAAAGTTACAAAGTCTAGTCCACGCCAAAGGGAGCTACTCTCTCACAGAAAACACTGCTGCTGAACTGCCTGAAACGCCTTGTTTGTAGTAAGGCGTTTTCTTCCGTAATTTATCTACGTCACTTAGTAACACATTGGAATAATGTTTGGCACGCCCTCAACCAGAGGGGCCCCTTTATTATTATTATTATTATTATGATTATGATTATTATTATTATTATTATTATTATTATTATTATTATTATTATTAATAATAATAATAATAATCATAATCATAATCATAATCATAATAATGATAATAATAATAATAGGGTCCCTTTAAATACTGCTATTGCCTAGTATTTGGGTTGTAACATCTCGCAGCCTCTGTATGCACAATGAATTGATCACAACTTCCTGCTCATGACATGACAGCTAGATCAAGATAAACAACTAATATCGGCGCCATTGTTTGGGCTGTAGGTTAATAGGCCAAATTCTGTAGCAACCACGGAAATGCCAACGCCAAAAAAAGGGGCGCACCGTCTGAAAGCGGATGGGGTTAGAACTGTCCAAAAAAGCTCAAGATTGTATCTTGGCATTTGTCAACGTCAAGTCTTGTGGAAGCTTTCTAACATACACTAAACATTGGAAGATATTTAAAGTTACTCTGAGACGTGAAACGAAACATTGTTCAAACCCTGAAGCTGTGAGAAATTAGATAGTAGCCTATTTGAATTGCACGCTGTCCAGGTTTTATTTAGTCTCTTGAAGTCGGTTGCATGGTGTAAATTTGGTCTAAGGAGGTAGGCTACAATACGCGAGACTTTAGGTCGAGTCAAGAGATCTAGGTTATTAACTTCACAGTTCACAGTAATTTCTCCATTTAATTTGCAACTACATTTGAACGTCTAAGCATTTTAAAAGGTGGACAAGTCAACACAAAGCGTGAGAGCCAGCAATGTAGTATTAGTATAACTACGTATTAACTACAGTGTTATAAAAGTTTGGACTTGAAAATTAACTACCTTTTTCGAGAATTAGTTCTGATAGAGGAGAAAAGAACAGCTGTCATCCCATTTATTCCGGTTCCATAAAGTACAGCCAAAGCTGAACGACTGTACAGGCTCGCACAGGACAGCGCCATCTTGACAAGGACTGTGCTGCTACAGGTGGTGCCCTTAGCCATTGGCTGGTAAAACAAAAACGTAAAGCTCCTAATGGTTGGTGCGTGGAAAATATTTAATTACCGTGCATGACAACCGTGATGAAATGAATGTGTATGCTCTCACGGACTCCTTGCTCCACGAACTCTACCTTCGAAATTTTTTTTTTTTTTTGCCTAGACTATGTGATGCTTTCACTTGAAAAGGTTGTCCAGAAATCAGTGGCCTCGACTGTTAGTTTTTGCTCGAACACGATTTTATTGTTTACGTGAAGTTTCTATATTTTCATAAATTGTATAAATGTGAATGCAACTTATTAATCTTTTCAACCAATGTAGTTGTCAAACTAATATTTACAATATTTCCCTATCTACACGGCAGAAAAAAAATCGTCCGCAGGAAATAGTTGTGCACCCCCTAGTGGCTAGATTTTGTAGCAGGCCATTGCCATTGGCCACTCTCACTTTATTTCTAGGCACGGCTACGGCATCGGCGTCCACGCTACAGCTAGCTAACTACCTAGGTTACTGACCTCGTTGCAAGTCAGCGGCCTCCGAAGTTTAAGATTCTTTAATTTGAGTGTCCACAACCGCCAGTAGCTTGACGGCTTCTTTAAAAGTTTAGGGGTTAGTAGGCTCTTTGTAAAGTTGTCTTATAACTTGTTTCTTGCCGGCAGGACGACTTGACCCGATTTCTTCTTTATTTTTTCTTTCCTCTTTTACTTTGCGTTCGTAATCATTTATGCACCATGTTGTATAAATACCGGGTCAAGTCAGAGGAGAAGTAAAGTTAGGATGTGCTAAATTGTAGAAAGTAATTTCTGACAAATGAATGCACCACCAGTGTAGGACAGTGTTTTACGGTATTTAATTATCGATTCATTCTCCGTCATATGTGCTTGCCTTAGGCTTTGCTAGCTTAGACATTTAACGGATATTTTAATGTTGCGGGAATTTTGTTTCGAAGCCTTTCTTTAATAGCTTTGTGTAACAGTGTGGCTACAATCTGCAGAAATGTCTACGACTATCAAATTTGGCTCCAGTTGCGGTCCAACCAAAACGCATATTGCAGAGACAATACCGCTCTGGGAGGAAGATGCAGGTGAAGACTTGTCCTTTTGTGTTTTATAAAAGTCACCAAAAACTGATGCCTGATTAAAATTTCTCCAATAGATGGAAAAGATGCCTGTGATCCAGACAAACTTTTCCAGTGTCCATATGATAAGAACCACCAGATCCGTGCCTGCCGTTTCCCATACCATCTTATTAAGTGCAGAAAAGTGAGTATACTGGGTTCGATGGCAAAGTATTAGTGCTAGCCTTTGTCAGCTCTGTCGTTTCAGATGCACTGTGGAGAGTCTTGAAGTCGAGAGCCATCGCAAACTGAACTAGCAGTTTTATTGGCTATTTCGTTACTCATTATAGGTTTATCCTGCCCCTAAAGGTCTAACAGTCGACTTACATTTTGTAAAGTGTTCAGCTTTCCCACAATAATAATACAAATAATTTCCCCAACAACACTGCTCAAAAAAATGTAAGTAACACTTTAATCAGAGTATTGCATCAAGTCAATTAAACTTCTGGGAGAGTGAGCTGGTCAGTTAAGTAGCAGAGGGGGTTGTTAATCAGGTTCAGCTGCTTTGGTGTTAATGAAATTAACAACAGGTGCACTAGAGGGGCAACAATGAGACAACCCCCAAAACAGGAATGGTTTTCCAGGTGGAGGCCACTGACATTTTTTCCCTCCTCATCTTTTCTGACTGTTTTTCACTAGTTTTACATTTGGCTAGGGTCAGTGTCACTACTGTTAGCATGAGGCGATACCTGGACCCTACAGAGGTTGCACAGGCAGTCCAACTCCCCCAGGATGGCACATCAATACGTGCCATTGCCAGAAGGTTTGCTGTCTCCCAGCACAGTCTCAGGAGCATGGAGGAGATTCCAGGAGACAGGCAATTACTCTAGGAGAGCTGGACAGGGCTGTATAAGGTCCTTAACCCATCAGCAGGACCAGTATCTGCTCCTTTTTCCAAGGAGGAACAGGATGAGCACTGCCAGAGCCCTACAAAATGACCTCCAGCAAGCCACTGGTGTGAATGCCTCTGACGAAACTATCAGAAACAGACTTCATGAGGGTGGCCTGAGGGCCCGACGTCCTCTAGTGGGCCCTGTGCTCACTGCCCAGCACCGTGGAGCTCGATTGGCATTTGCCATAGAACACCAGAATTGGCAGGTCCGCCACTGGCGCCTTCTGCTTTTCACAGATGAGAGCAGGTTCACCCTGAGCACATGTGACAGATGTGAAAGGGTCTGGAGAAGCCATGGAGAATGTTATGCAGCCTGTAACATCGTTCAGCATGACTGGTTTAGTGGTGGGTCAGTGACGGCGTGGGGAGGCATATCCATGGAGGGACGCACAGACCTCTACAGGCTAGACAACGGCACCCTGACTGCCATTAGGTATCGGGATGAATTTCTTGGACCCATTGTCAGACCCTACGCTGGTGCAGTGGGTCCTGGGTTCCTCCTGGTGCACGACAATGTCCAGCCTCATGTGGCGAGAGTCTGCAGGCAGTTACTGGAGGATGAAAGAATTGATACCATTGACTGGCCCCCACGCTCGCCTGACCTAAATCCAATAGAACACCTCTGGGACATTATGTTTCCGTCCATCTGATGCCGCCAGGTTGCACCTCAGACTGTCCAGGAGCTCAGTGATGACCTGGTCCAGATCTGAGAGGAGATACCCCAGGACACCATCCGTCGGCTCATTAGGAGCACGCCCCGACGTTGTCAGGTATGCATACAAGCATGTGGGGGCGACACACAGTGCTGAGTACCATTTTGAGTTGCTGCAATGGAATTTCAGCAAAATGGACTAGCCTGCCGCATCATTTTTTCACTTTGATTATCGGGGTGTCTTTGAATTCAGCCCTCTGTTGGTTGATAATTTTCATGTCCATCAAACGATGTGGCATCCTTTCGTTCCTAACACATTACCCAGTCTATATCAGTATAGATATCCAGCATTATTTTTTCCCCATTGAGATCTGATGTGTTTTCAAAGTGTTCCTTTAATTTCTTTGAGCAGTGTACATTTGTCCTGATATTAAAGGATTTTTTATGTTTTTTTAACATGACGTTCTTTACTTTTGTGCCCATATAAGATCCTTCCTTTTCAGCCACAGCCACTGGCTACTTCTTTCTGCTATATCTGATATAGCTTTCATGGTCTGGCGCAATTCTTTGCCGCAGATCCCTAACTCCTTAAGTAGGTTGGTTGATTTTGCCACAAATCCACGGCATCCACCTTCCACAGGACACACCTTTGTTCCCCAACCTTGCTGTTCTGCCTCAGCTGCTAATTTGCTATAGAAGAGCTTCTTTTGTATGCCTCATCTTTTGCTTCTTCCCACGGAACCGTTAGCTCTGTAAAATACAAAATTTGCTGTGTGTTGGACCAGAGTAATGAGTCTGGTCTTAAGTTGGTTGTTGCAATCTCTGATGAGACTCTCAGCTGTTGGCCGACATCAGCAAGCATTTTCCAATCACATGCTCACCTCTGCTGCCCTGAGCTTTGTTTTGGCCTATAACTCTTCTTTCCGGAACTCCCTCCCTGACAAAGCAAATGTGGTGCATGTCGCCCTCTGCTCCAATGGGCAGGGCATTAACTGTTGAGCGCCTATGCTCTATTGCTTCCGCCAAGCATTTTAGTACTTGATTGTGGCGCCAGGGATATCTTCATGTAAGGTAAGTACAAGTAAGGCTCGTCTTGCATCCAGACATTATGTGTTTGAGATTAGCCATCCCCCCAAAGAGGGGACATGTTGGATCCTCACCTATCCATTGGCTAAGATTTGTAAAGCTATTAGCCATAAAATCCAGCATGTGGTTGTTAAAAGGACAAAAGAAGGAAAATATATAACTATATAAATTGTTAGCTCATATGAATACTTATTCTGTGTGTAGGAAAATAAAGTTCATATCATTTGGTGTGACAAATTGGTCAAATGAAGTGATAAGCAAAACCTGTCACCATATGATACAGTGTCACACCATATGAGGTTTCACGCACTTAGAACAATATTGGGCCTTGTGGTTATACACTAGCATCCTAATAGCATAACCCCTGCAACATGGTAACATAGATATAAAAGTCATAATGACAAAAATTTTAAGTTATGTTTGGCATATTTATTCAAAAAGTGTCACACTAAAATGGTACCGAAGTTAGTGTGCCAAAAATATATGACTTATTGAAAGAAATACAATAGTCAACTCACCTTGCAGCCCTTCCATGTGCTTCTGAGATGTTTTCTGTACATCCTGATTAAATAAAGACCCATCCCTCCCACCGGTCTCTTAATAATGTCTCATTTAAATATCACAATATAGTATCACATCGTATGATATCCATTTCTGGGACAAAATCTTTTTGATCAGAGCTGACACAAAATATTATGCCTGGACTAAGAGCAGACTCACAAATAGACACCTGTCTTATCATTCTGTACTTTATTGGGGAGAGTTGCATTTATTTTTCTTAGTTTTATTCAAGTTTAATCTTTGTGAAACGTGCTTGGGACACTCACACCATATGAGCTTTGTAATGTTTGGCTGAAAATTTTGCAAAAGTGACAGATGAATTGCATTAATGTTTAGTTTGTTAGCATAAAGCAGCATGTTCTGAACAATTAAAAAAAGTTTTTTGACAAATGGAATTGTTATTTATTTGTGTTTGATGCTCTGGACCACAAAAAAGGCCATGTCACGTCAACCACCCATCTATGTATCGAGTCTGATTTGACTAGTTGCAGGACCAGAACAACTTGTGAACGCATCTCAGAGAAGCCCAGACTCAAGTCTTGACTCTCATGCACGATCTTGATTCGTTTTCTGACACAATCATCGCTAGTATAGTCTGAGCTGATTTGGCATATGTACTCTGTGCTCTATGCTCCATTGACTTGACCAATATTCCGATCCTTTCCCCTTCACATTTAATAACGTTAAATATCGATTTAATATCGTTCTGCAAGAACTGAATACATGTGAGGTGAAAAGTCTGTGGTTTTGACCGGTCCAGTGAGCTGCTCCGAAGCTAAAGTATAGACAGGCTTCACCTCCAGGTCACCGATGATTAAGTTATGTTTGTCTTTTTCATCAATAAAAGTCGTATCACAGAGCCGAAATAACAATTTTATTGTTTTATGTGACGTTATCTTTTGTGGGGATTTGGCCAGCGCTTGCCTCCCCACGTGCAACTGTTCCACCAAAAACATGTTCCCCTCCGACACTATTTTGCAAGGGCATCGTCGCTGTATACTGGTTTTAGCACCGCCCAAGACAATTGTGATTGGTTTAAAAAAAGACAGCGTTTTTCTCCACTACTCCAAAAACTCAATGCATGGGGCCAGACTCTTCTCCAGCGCTGGCACAGCGCAACAAAGTATGGAGGTGGGTCTGGCATCGCGAGACTACTACCAGAGAACATTTGCTAGCCAAGCACACAGCTAATGCAGATAGTCCCATTAACCCCGGAACTGTTCGCTTGCGAGCCTTTACAAAGAATTTCCCCATGTGAGGTTGGACACAATTACATTCTGGATTTCTTATGAAGTGTGAGTGAGCTTTGATACTGAAGTAATGGAACATTTAACTGACCAATGTACCTGTCATACAATGAACGCAGTGCTTTTAGTCAGAGCGCAGATATTAAAGTTGATTCAGCATGCAGTTGAACTCTAGCTCGAGACTATTGGAAATGCATTGGAAACTAAAGAATGTTTAAACCTATGTTCGGTACTATAGTGATGTTTGCGTTGTCAATGAATGTGTGGGTTTTATTTGTTTTTTTAAGCTTCCTGACCTTAAGTGATTTGAGCATATTGGTAAATGCTTGACCTGTGTGGGTCTCTGGATTGGTCTGTTTTGCACACACTACACACTGTGAGATACTTAGTCATACTAATTTTACTAAGTAATGTCAAATTTAGCAGACTTGAGTTTACCATGTTATGATTGGAGCATATTCTTTATGCTAAATGCAGTACCTTTGAGGGTTTCTGGACAATATTTGTTTAGAGTAGTTAATTGATTTCCAATAATAAATCTATTTGCATAAAGCAATCATATTTTTTCCTCTCCCATGTTGATAAGAGTATCAAAAACATGAAAGATTTCACATTTATAATACATTTTGAATAGATAAAATGTTAACTTAGCGATTAACTATGGACACCCATGCAATTAAATATTGTAATCGCTTGACAGCCCTAATTTATTTTTATGAATAAATGAACATAAATATTAGTTCTGTATGTGAACACTACAGTGAGATTGTCAAAAAAAACTTTCCCAATAGTCTTTTTGAAGTCAGTTGGTCTTACTGCATCAGGCACTCGTCAGGAGAGACGGTAGCATGTTTTAAAATTGGTGAACTAACCTCTGCCTAATTTGTTTTTAAATGTGTTCATTTGATAATTTAATGATTTCAATTAACCATACCACACAAAAATGCATTTTACTATCACCATGTTTAAATTATAAGTAGGCAGGACAAACACGTTTTCAGTTTATTTTAATCAAGTGATTAAACAGTGAATGCTCAGAAGTTGTGTTACTTACTAAATGTTTATTAATAAAAACAAATCAATACATTTTCAGTTTTTATAAAATTGACAGTTTAGTGTTGAAAAAAGGTTTTCAATTTTACAGAGTTGATACTTCGGTGTAGCCAAGCGCCGTTTTCAAAAAGCTCAAACCTCATATGGCCAACTTTGACATTAGTTTACTTCTGTATTGTGGGAAGAATAATGGATATGTTGCAACAGACACTTTGAAAAACTCATTGCCTTCACAGTTATATGGTTGTTTACCTAAATTAAGGCTACAATATAAAAAATGTGTACTCTGAAAACCGCGAACGTGTCAAACAAGTTTGCTTTTTTAGGACGAGGTCCCAGGCTACAAAAGTGTTACGGCTCCAAACGACAGAAAGCCGAGGTACTGCTTGTAATTGCGTTTGAACAGCCATAATCAGTGCCAGATAATGACCGGGTTGAAAACACATTTCAAAACGTGAAAATTTAGGTCCCATTGCAAGATCATTGCTCAATATTATTTATACATATTTGCTTAATAAGCCTATAATGCGGTAATAAACAGGCAAATATTCTGTTGTTGAAATACTGTCGTTTGCCCTGCCTCCCCCCACAGTTCTCGCCCAATCAATCTTGAAAAAGTCAAAGCTCTCTGCCTTGCAAACTCCTATATTATATTTAATTTATAATGATGATGATCTGGAATTTTTGGCTGTGTAATTACACACGACTTTTGGAAGCAGCTGATCTGCTCATTTCTGCAGCCTGCTCTGCAAACTTAAACAGACAATAAACCATCTGACCAATAAATACATCTTGTTTTCTTAACGCATAGATTTTTCATGCATGCAAGTCGCATCTGTGGTCACAAATACTGTGCATGCCACTCAACGCATTCTTTAAAGAAACCAAGGCTTCAGTAGACATATTAAACAAAAGATGACATGAAAGGTCCAGTTTTTCACACAGCAATTGATAGGAAGCAAACTCTTATCATGCACATTAAGTTCTTTATTTGCAGAAGTATTTTAAATTAAAAGTTTTTCTAATCCACTAGGTACATTAAAATAGCCTTAACAAATTAATTACCTTGATACTTAAAATGACCCCGCAACAGCCAAGAACGTAACAACTAGCTTGGCACAGAATGTTACCAATGCATCACTTACATTCACAACCAATCGACAGTTAAAGTTACAATTTAATGTGTTATAGGTCTATGTAATCGTAGCCAAACTGACTGACCATACATAGAATATTAACAATATGTCTATCTGTTTATTGATTTCAATCAACATGACTGAATTCTAAACCAAAACAAACTTGCTAGCAAGCCGTGGAGAGTGACGTTTGTTTTATCGCTGTCCTGAAGAAGTGAAGGCACGGAAACATTTGAGGATGCAGATCTTCCTCTGCCTAAGATCGACTTTTTTCTAATCTTCCAAAGGCATTGGACGAGTCAGAGTTGAAAGGCCCCGACCAACGAATTTAATTTAAGTTAGTAGCGACTCAAGTAAAGTATATACCACGTATTTTAAATAACAAATTGTTGACTGCTTATTCCACTTAAGGTCACGTCTGGAAAGGGGTTTATTTCAAACTGAATTAAAGTTTGACCGTCAAATTTTAGGAACAGGCAGGCAATTTAACTTGAAGACTAGGTGCGCCGCAAAATCGATACCCATTTTGTACCTAAATAAAGCATTTCCAAGAGTCCCACGGCAACCACTACGGAAGAGGCGAGTTTTGAAATGACAATGACGATATTTACAGTACAAATATGGAAAGATTGAATTGTCAGTGTTTCAAGAATATAAGCTTAAACCAGTTTGTCAATAGTTTGATATTAAATAAAATGTATATTGTTTTATTGAACTGTTTAAAGTTAAGGATTATTTAATGTAGGAACAAAACATACGCTCTTTGGAAGCTAACTGTGAATTAGTAAGAGCTCTATAGATAAACACTTTTATATTGTGAAAATAAGTTTACTTTAGAATGACTTAAGACACAGACCAACAAAAACGTTACATTTGGGTCGATTCAAACAGTTTCAAAACACTATGCAGTGCCATTTTCTTCGCCTCTGTGTTACGACCCCGTCCCTTTGTCCTATGCTGCTGGCTGTCTCTGTGTTCTTTCTACAGATAACTCGTGGGTGAGCTGGCTAAATGCCTGATTGGGAACACCTGGGCCCGGTGCTCCCATTCTGATAAAGGCCCACTCCACTGATGCCAGTGGCCT
>JAVQIZ010043153.1:0-20963 GCA_036023535.2 Galaxias brevipinnis | reverse complement strand
GCAGAGGTGTGTGTGTGTGTGTGTGTGTGTGTGTGTGTGTGTGTGACCGTCTCACTGCTACTTCCACCTGTGTGCAGAGGTACGACTCCGTGTGTGTGTGAGTGTGACCGTCCGTCTCTCTGCTACTTCCACCTGTGTGCAGAGGTACGACGCCGTGTGTGTGTGTGTGTGTGTGAGAGAGAGACCGTGTATACACACACGTGGTCTACCATGTTGTGGTAGCGATAACAATACATTGTGCTTGTACGTCATAATAAAAATAACACTTCCTGCTTCGTCAAAGTCACTTCCTGGTTTTCTCAAGACGTTCTAAAGCCTCACAGATATCTCTCCTGCGTCCATTTCCTGTTTGCTTCCTGTGTACAGGACTACCACTGGCAGTGGCGCTCCTTCCTGACCAGCGGCTTCACGGCCGTCTACTTCCTGGGTTACGCCATCCACTACTTCTTCTCCAAGCTGCAGATCACGGGATTGGCCAGCACCATCCTCTACTTCGGCTACACCATGATCATGGCGCTCATCTTCTTCCTCTTCACCGGTAGGGCTGTCGCCGTCGTTACGTGCTCGCCGGATCCCAGTCATTTTTGAAGTATCATTTCGTCAAATCAAATCAAATTGAATTGTCTAGCGCCTTTCATACACAAAGGCAATTCGATGTGCTTTATACAAGGCAAGCAGAAGAAAAAAAACTAAAGACCGCTAAAAACAAATGATCTGTTTTCCAAACTCTCGTAGTCGCTGTTATAAATGGAACGTTCAGCCAATGTTAGAGATATCACAACATAAATAACAATGCGCGTTTCCATGACGTTGTGGTTCCCGCTGGTAACGGGCTGCATGGCGGTGTTGGTGGAGGGAAAACCCACGCTAGGCGAAATTAGGCAGACTGTGTTTGAGTCTGTACTCATTAATAATAACTGTTGTAGTAGTAGTAGTAGTATTGCTTTTTGATATATTTTAAGAACTTAAAGGTCCTCTGGATATTTTCCCAAGAAGTGAAGGGGAACTCTAATGTTGTCTGTCTGTCTGTCTGTCTGTCTGTCTGTCTGTCTCATCCAGGTACCATTGGGTTCTTTGCCTGCTTCTGGTTTGTCACCAAGATCTACAGTGTGGTCAAAGTGGATTAAACACACACATACACACGCACGCACACAGACAGACAGAGAGACCGTGAGAGCAAGGGGGACCTGACTCTCTCTCCATCCATCCCTCCCTCCATCGCTCCCCCATCCTCCTCTGCTGAAGCTTAGAGGGAAGATGGACTTTGAACAGTATAACCTACAGACTCAAATATCTCTCTCTCTCTCTCTCTCTCTCTCTCTCTCTCTCTCTCTCCCTCCGTCTCTCCCTCTTTCACTCTTCTTGACCACAGCAATCATGTGACCCATCCAGAAGACAGACTTGTGTGGAGTAGCTGCTCCACAGCATCAAGCATGTATTATAGTTATGTCCTCTGAATCTCATTGGAGGGTTCCGCGCAGAACAAATGAATGTTGCCTGGCAACAACAGTAGTCCCAGGCAGTATGAAAACCGGCATATTGGTTATTTGTTTTTTTCCCCTTTTTCCTTTATCTTTTCTCTTAAAGGTGATACCTGTTCATACGAGTGCTGTAAAAAGTTGATTTATGTTGGCATGGTAACTTTATAGAGATTGAGAGATGATTGTAAATAATAACTTTTTTCTAATGTTGACAATTTTTGAGGGTGAAAGCAAAAATTGATAAAAGATGTGAATGGATGTTTGTCTGTTACCATGCAAACATGCTTCTGTTTGCTCTATTTCGCTGTCTAGTTTTTATTTTATTTGAAAATCATTAGTAGAATATCCAAATTGAGTTGGGTTCTTTTCTTATTTAACTTCTTAAATGCTCTGGCTTGCTTTGGTTTTCACTTGTTTTGTTAGTTATTTTGTTTGCTCTGGACACTTGTGCCTCACGATTTAACATATGGTCCTCCCTCCGTCCTTCCATCATTTCTTCCAATCTCAATTCTTTGGTCAAATGCTGTAGTTATTATCTGACATGGGATTTCTTTGGTGCAGTAGTTAATATTATAGGTGCTCGAAATTAAAGATTTCTCGTTTATAATACAGTCATGATCCAAAACCAGATCTTTACAATGCACTGTCATGATCCAAATCCAGATCTTTACAATGACTCGGCATGATCCAAATCCATATCTTTACAATGACTAGTCATAATCCAAATCCAAGTCTTTACAAAGACCGGTCCCGATTGAAGTCCAGGTCAAATATTTCCCCAAGTGTCCAATTTCACATATTTCGCAAAGTAATTGGAAGAAAGAAAAGGATGGATAGAGGAATGGATGAACAGTATTAGGTTTGTTAAGAATGATCACCTATCCATCTCTTCAGTCTGTGGAGATCTCCTCATCCAGCTATGGTTTCTTTGTTGTGTAAATACTCATAAAGGATACTAGTCACTCCTCAAGTCTCTCTCTCTCTTTCTCTCTAAGTGAAATGGTGTTGTTATTAAAAATCCTATTTGTACAATCGGTCTATATATAATATAAGAATTTAAATGAATTTGAATTTTTTTTCTTTTTTGGGATGAGGGGTTGTGTGTGCGTGCGTGCATTCTAGGCAAAGTGGGAACTACAGGGGCAGGCAGGAAGTCCAAACTAGCATTTCATTTTCCCAGCAGACTCTTGTCTGTCATCCTGGTGAGCTATCGTCATCTTAACTGGTTGATAGTTACGGATGATAGATTTGTGTAGATTATGACTGCTTAGAAAGAGCCTCACGAGGCAACAACAAAGTCACTGAGCTAGACCCGCCGAGTGTAGCCAGAGGCCCATCCCTCAGAGGGAGAAAGGTAGTGTCCTAGTAGCCGTAGTCTCTGACCTGCCCCAGAGATGACCTGTTCCCCCTGGCCCGTGTGTGTGTGTGTGTGTGCAAGTATGTGAGAGAGAGAGAGAATAAATGCACTCACGTATCATGTTGGACAATAGGTCGTGACCTTCGCATCCTTTGATCACGATCGGTTGACATTTCTGACCCCTGCGAGGAGGGAGCACTGTATGACTGAGGCATCATGGGATATATACGTGCACAGCAGCAAACGGACATCTGCTCAGAGGCTCCTCACCCCCCCCCCCTCCTCTTCCTCGTGTCTGTGTAAAGACTCAGTCCTAAGTGTAGATAGATGAAGAGGGAAACACTTTACAGGTTCCATCAGTGTCTCTGTGGAGACATTCTATTGTTACTGAACGTTAGATACGCCTTCACGGCCATTACAACACACACACACGTGTCTCCATATGTTCTTCTGTCTTACTACGTTATCGTAAACGTGTCGGGGGGTGGGGACAGTGGTTCTTTGTCTTTGCTTAGCTCTGTCCACACACACACAGGTCATCACGCAGAGGGCTAACGGCGAGGATGGATACTTCTTCATCGTGAGCTCCTGGTACGTCTTCTTCAAAGGCTGTGTGTCTGTTGTCCCGGCGATCATTGTTTGGCTCCTTTAGACAACAGCGATGTAGCCGTCCCCCTCCTCCTCCTCCTCCTCCCACTGTGGTAATGATGACGACGATGGTGTCACAATGGCCGACCTCCGCTGTGTTCCGGAATCCCCAGCTGAATGGTGATTGTCCCAGGCCTTCTGGTTCCTCTCTCCACACACACACACACACATACACACACACTTTGAATGTTCCCCTCTGTCATTCTGTCTCCCCCCACCCAAACACACACACACACACACTGCCCTGACGTTCCATTTTTCTATAGCGTGTGACTCAGCTCACTGACTGAGCTCCTGTAAGGACAACACGCTCGTCAGTCCAAAGAAAGACGTTTACAGACCTCACTTTTTAACTGAATGACCTGCTGTGTTCTTTAGAAAGTGAAAGGAGGATGCAGTAAAGGAACCTCGTGTGTGTGTGTGTGTGTGTGTGTGTGTGTGTGTGTGTGTGTGTGAGAGAGAAAGCGAGAGAGAGAGGGACAGGTTTTATCATCCGGTTATTTTACCTTTTTTATTTTTCTCAGGAAAGCGCAAAGCCAGCCTGAAGTGATTCAGTCAACCTATTCTTCAGTGGCTGACTCAAGGCGCACTCTTACCTTCAAGAACATTGACGCACTCAATACTTTGTGCAGTAGATCATCAGTGAATAGAAGGGAACACACACACATGCACACACACTGGTGAAGAGGGTAACGAGGATTGGGATGAGTTTTCCCGATTCGTCCTTTACGGGGGCGGACAGACGGAGAGACGCGAGGGCGGATGTATCATTCCCACAACCCCCTCTGTCCCCCACTGATTGACAGGGGGACACAGGCTGGGAACCCCCCCAGGGAGGGGACAGGGTGGGGGGTGGGGGGGGCACGTCTAATTTAGGGGGTGTCAAATAAAGGGGAGAGAGAGATATGTCTCTTATATACAGGTACAGTCTATCATGTTTCATATAATAGACATCAACGGTGGAAGAGGGAGAGAGAATAGAAGAAAAGAAAGAAGAAAGTGAATAATGTGTTGAAAACAGACGGAGAGAGAAGGTGAGCGTGCCCTCAAGAGATTGTGTGTGTGTGTGTGTGTGTGTGTGAGCAAGAGGGGGAGAGAGAGAGAAACAGTGAGAGGGCTAAAAATGCCCTCAGGAGATGTGTAAGAGAGAGAGAGAGGGACAGAGAGAGAGAGGGACGGGGGGGTTGGTGTCTCTTGGTGTTGGAATATCCCATCTCATTCTTTGATGACTCCTGTTGCTTCAGGCTGTTACCCTCTCTGCCCCTCCCCCTCCTGCTCTCCTCTACCTTCTCTCTCACTCCCTCTCTTCCCTTCTTTTACATCTTCCCTCCCCAACCCTAGATAGCCATCCCCCTCTCTCTCTTTCCTCTGGCTTTATTTCGCTGCCATCGTTAAAGCCCTGAGTCATATGTCGCCATCTCCCCCCTCCTCCTCTGTCCTTCCTCCCCCCTTTTATACCCCCTCTTCTCCTCCTCTTCCACGCTCCTCTAATCAATTTCACGGCGCTCCCCTGCTGGGCCTCATTAAACAGCCTGAGAACAACGGGAATCAGGATCAGACTGGGAACAACGGGAATCAGGATCAGGGTTTTAGTAAGAGGGACAATAAGACCGTCACAGCGCTCTGTCAAAGTTATCTCTAGGACTGTACCATAGATGTCACAGCGCTCTGTCAAAGTTGTCTCTAGGACTGTACCATAGATGTCACAGCGCTCTGTCAAAGTTGTCTCTAAGACTGTACCATAGATGTCACAGTGCTCTGTCAAAGTTGTCTCTAGGACTGTACCATAGATGTCACAGTGCTCTGCCAAAGTTCATTTTATTTAGCTGATAGTGCTTTTCTTGAGATTCAAACTGCTTTACACAAATTGGTTGCCAATTAATTACACAGAACGAACAACGAATGGACCAACAGCTATCAAACACAACAGTCAGTCTGAGTGATACCACGGCAGCCAATTTGCGCCAGACTTGCTCACCCAACATATTACGACAGACTTGCTCACACACATAGGACACACAGACCAACTCCACTTGAATTGGCAGTGACTGGTCAGGGCACTGGTAGGAGGATGCAGCATGTTTTTTGATGTTAAAGTTATCTCTAGGACTGTACCATAGACCATCACAGAGCTCTGCCAAAGTTATCTCTAGGACTGTACCATAGACGTCACAGCTTTGTCTAAGTCATCTCTAGGTGTGTTTTTAAAAAAACACAGGGAATGTTTTGTTTTCACCACCATAGGACTGTCCCATGGGCTTATAACTTCGGTCCTAACCACCCAACGACAGGAAATCAGAGGTCTGTCTCACCTGTTTCACATCTCTCTGTCTCTCCGTCTCACTCTCTCTCTCTGCCTCTCCATCTCTCTCTCTGTCTCTCTCTTTCTCTCTCTGTCCTCGGTCCTCGACCCCATTTTGGGAGCTACTGGTCTAACCGACTTATTTTGCCCACAGAAACATCTGCTTAAATGGATGGAAATGACCGATATGGATTCAGCGAGAAGTCTGAGTCTAAAACCTTGTGTTTATTTGTTTTATATGCCTGTGGGGACCTTTTTGAAAAGTGAGGTGCATAGTATCCCTTCGTCTCCCTCGGACACACAGCTGAGTCCATTATTCTCTCGTCACTGCACACACACACACAAAGAGAGAGAGAGAGAAGTGAGGGGGGAGTTCCGTGCAGATTCCTCACCACAGGGTTTCCCTTTCTCCACAGCAGGGGCTCCCAGCAGGGGTTCTGATTGGTCAGCCTGTCTCATTCAGTTCTTCCCGGAGTCAACGCACACCCCCTCCCTCCCCTCCTTCTATGCAGCTTTTCACTCATCCCTCGCTTCTCAGCCCCCTCTCTCCACCTCCATCCCTCTCCATGCTGAATGAGAATGACTAACCCACTTGGATGGTAAATGTTTTTTTATGTCAGAAGTCACACACACACGTACACACACACACACACACACACACACACACACACACAATCAGAGAGTATTAACATACACAGATGCAGTATGCATAAGGGAATAATTGTGTGTGTCTCTGTGTGTGCGCATACCGACCACTCACTTGCCAGTGAGTCTGTGTTGACTCATGAGGAACTGTCACAAACACAAGACATGAAAGCGGACAGGAGAGGAGATTAAGGCAGCAGGTCTCTCCTGCATGTCAATAATCTATTTAATCCACAGATTAAATCATAATGGTGGGGCTGACCTCTTCCTCCTCCCCTGGCTCCTACAGACTCAGCAGGATGTTGGGGCTTTCAAGGAGCTCTCAGCTGGTGGTTAAACTACACAGACCTCGCAGGGCTCAAGATGAAGAGGCCCACTGAGGTACAGGCTCCTGTTGTAGTCAGTGCTTAATACAAGGGTCTGAAATGTCTTCCCTAGCAGGCGACAGACAGTTCTATGAACATATACCTTTTCAGTGTCATTAGATAATAATTAGCTTTCAGACATAAAAGGTATTTCTACTGTCCTCTTATTCACCCCCACCCCCCCGTTAATTAATTTATTCATCCTTCTCTTTGTCTAGGACCACTCACAATTTAATTTAATATATAAAAAAATTATTTTTCAGTTTTCTCGTTTGCGAGTGGGCTTTAGGTATCTGTGTCGAAACGTAACACCTTTTCTTTAACTACTAACTGAAAGTTCCAACCATAAGGATATATCGATTTCATTTATTATTTCTGGCCCTTTGCCTGAGCGCGCTTGCGTTGCATTTTTCTCTTAGCGAAGGAAGAAGACACTTTCTTTCTTTTAGACACTGGGCGCTTTACTAATCCAATTTATTCCCTTCTCTCAGTGCGGACTCTGTTCCCGAGGGGCGAGCGGCGTCACCGAGTCTAGAAAGTTAGTTATTATCAGGCAGCGTATCGAAGTGGTCCCGGCGTGCGGGGCATCTCCGCTTGTTCACCCAAAGGAGAACCAATCGCTGACAATAGGGCCGTCTTCTCAACTCAACGCCGTCGTTAGGACAACGGTAACGGTATTCCAACGATGAGTGTATCTTCAAAAGACCCCTTTTTTCTCTTTCTCCTGCCGCCGCCTACACAGTGTGTTTGGAGAGTAGGCTGTAGATTGGGGTTTGTCCCACCTCATCGTGTTGATTTATGCCATTCAAACCGCACTTGTTCAACACACAGCAGAGATAATCGCATTTTCAACTTTCTGACTGTGGAGACAATAAGACTACAAAGAGGCAGACACATTAAAGGGTGATTCCGTAGGTTTTTCTTTGTAACGGTGGAATGTAAAGTGTTCATTGAAACTGCCTTTTTTCCAGCATCTGGCATTGTCCCCACAGTTAAGAGTTTGTTCAAGAGAACAACAGACAGGGCCATATCCATCTTTTTCTCTGAAGCATCTCTCTTGTTGGAAACACAGACACTTAGACAAATCTGAGACAGCAGCAGAAACATTAAAGGAGAGAACACTTATAAAAAGTAACATCCCTCCTTTTATACGTTAGGGTTTAATGAGTCAATAGAGTTGGGAAAATATATTTTAACACAATTAACATAAACAGCCGTACAATATAAACAACCACACTGGTGTCATCCAGCTCGACTCTTTTAGGAACAGAAATACAGCAATAATTAAGAACCAATAATCAATAATATCATTACAATCAAAAGGTAAACAGGGTCTCAATATCTCGTTATGGCAAGTATTCAACACACACACACACACACACACACACACACACACACACACACTTCAGAGTGTGGTCTACATTTTACATATTCTCTCTCTCTCTCTCACACACACACACACACACACACACACACACACACACACACACACACCATTATCTACCAAACAGCCACATCTTTACTGTAAAGTTAAAGTCCGCAATATTAAATGTTTGTCCTGTTGATATTATGGAAGTGCCAATGAATCCAGCTTTACCAGGCCAATGCAAAAATGACGGTGTGTGTGTGAGTGTGTCTTAACCAACAATACAGTATCGCTTTTTCTCCAGCCTTCCTTGACAGAACCAGTCAGTCCTTCAGTAAGCAGCAGACAGAAAGACGGACAGGCAAACGAACAGAAAGACAGACGGACAAAGAGCTGGTGTCCTATTCTCCTCATACATGTAATGCATAGAAACAAAATATATACAACATTCAACCACATTCGGTCCATATTAACAGGTGAAGTGAATGCGTTGACCATGTTATCTAATGGCAGCAAGTTGAAATCTTATGAATATTAGGATGAAGATGTCAACAGGAAATACTTAATTGTGACAGGGCATACACTGACTGTCGGGAGTTTTTCTTTAGGTAATCTAATTTAATGCATTCCAAGTCACTTTAGATTAAAAGCGTCTGCTGAACAACCATACTACACTATACTGTTGGTTTCATGGCTGCTTCCATCTTGTTCTCTGGAGGCCTTGGAACATTATCCAGGATGCTTCCTTTCCCTGTGCTTGGTTTTCCTCTTACCTCACTAGCAGCAGCCTGAGGAAAGCCAAAGGAAAGTTATGAGGAGAGATAAATGAATGTGGGGACGCAGTCTAAGAGGAACTTCTGGGTCAGAAACGATCCTTGTTTTTTTTGTGTTTTTTTTACCGTGCATTTTTGCTTTCCTTGACTTCTCTAATACGTAATGGCTGAAAGGGACAAGGAAAGTAGGCAAGGAGAGGAAGAATTTAAGGACTGGTTCCAAACCAAGCACTTGGGCCCTGACCTGAGTTTGTTTACTTAACACAGAACCACCTGTTGCATGCTGGGTAAGTGAAAATGTACAATTCACACTAAAAATTCACCAATTTGAGTGCGGGACAAATATAACGGAAGGCAGCCATTCAATAGGTTGCTTGGATCGTAGTGTTATTATTTAGCATGACGTGGTCTGGCTGTTTTACAACCCTCAATGTCGTAGCGTTCTGGTTGAATGTTGGTTTCCAGTTGTGTGTTTAGTTGACAGGGTTGTGACAACAAGACTATGTGTACTTTACCTGCCTGTACTTGGTCTGTCGACATTTTGCCCTCCACTCGTCTGTGTGTCGACCCGTGCCACTGATTATATTGGGATGGTGTTTTTTTGTTTGTTTTTTTACTTAGGAGGACATTTTGTTTTGACACCAGAGCTGACGTAATTATCCCCTGTACCCTGGGTAGCGTTTAAATAATTTTAGAAAATATATTCTAAAATATATATATTCTATTTTCTATTAGGAGGGGATACATTTATCCAATCTAAGTGCATTCTACGGTAGGCTCTATGACCCAGGGGTTAGAGTTCAGGGCTCATGGAGTTTAGTTTAGTTTGGGAGTTGCGTGAATGAGACTTCGGTATGAAAAAAAAAGAAAGAAGAAGTGCACCAGCTAGGAAAAAGAAAATGAGGCTTTGACACACAAACCGCTAATCATCATCCATTCATGTACTTGCTGGAAAAACGCCTCTCCATAAAATCCATTGTAGCGCTATATGTCCCCTTGTCAAACACTGACCTTTAGCTTAGCCAGCCAACACACTGCACTCCGACTGGCTGTGGCCAGGTGACAGGAGGGAGACCCGGGATTCAAACCCATCCAGCAGCACAGGCTCTCCAAAGTGAGTTTAATTTCCTTTTTCTACAGGTCACCGTGGCAGCAGAGCTCGTTTGGAGCCGCGTTTAAATGGTGCCACCCGTTTGGGACCACTCATATTCCAGCGAACACACGGAGACTCCATCCCACTGCTGCCGTGTCAACGTTCCCCCCGTTTCCAACACTCCCCGCTCCTCAATCCGAACCGGGGTCAAGGGGGTTCGCATCCCTCCTCCCAAAAAAAAAAATAAAGGAAAAAAAATAAATAAACACACTTGAGGGAGACCTTTGACCTTTGAACCCCTACGTGTTGTACTCGTCGTCGTCGCTGGGTTCCGACTTGATGTCGTCGGGGTGCAGGAAGCGGGGCAGGCCGTCTGCCGCCGTGCGCGTACACACGTACCACTCGTTCATGTTAGACACCTGAGGTAGGGGCGGGTTGACCGAGCGCCGGTTCCGCTGGGTCCTAGTGCCTGCCTGCTGCTGCTGGGCCAGGCGACTCCGCAGGAGAACCCCCGACAGAGACAGGTCCAACGGCAGCGCCGAGGGCGAGGGGCTGCGCAGCGGCAGAGAGGAGGAGTGCGAGGAAGGGGCGTCGGAGGAAGGGGAGAAGCGGGACATTTTGAGGTCCAGGGGTTCCAGAAGCGGGGGCTGGTGAAGGTGGTGGTTGAGATGGTGGTGGAGGTGGTGGTGGTGATGAAGCAGGTGGGGATTGAGGAACGGTTCCAGGTGCTGGGGGTCGGACAGGGGTTCGGAGCTGGGCGAGGACTTGACGTGGACCTTCATGTGTTTGCGTAGCGAGCTGGGGTGGGTGTAGGACTTGGAGCACCCCAGTGCCTTGCAGTCGTAGGGCTTGGACGCCGTGTGGACCTGAGAGTGTTTCTTGCGGTCGCTGCTGTTGGCAAAGCGACGCTCGCAGAACTCGCACTGGAACGGCTTCTCCCCTGGAAGGAAAGACGTTTGAAAGAAAGGAAGAAATTAAGAAAAGAAAGAGACGAGACCGATTAATACCAACACAGCCTAAGCATATCAGTTTAATGATAAAGCGTAATTTGTTTAAAGCAGAGCTAAGATACTCTACAGGGGCTTTGTGTAAATGAATGAACAGGAATGATGGTGTGCAGTTAGCGCTTGTGGGTGTGTTGATAGTATTCCTTTGAGGCCAATTTAATTTGACTAATGTTAATTCTAAGTGTACAAATGGCCCATGGGTAACTGATGCATATGAAAATGTTTGAATATTTTAAAATTATTTTTATAAAGTCTTCTTTTTTTCTGTCTTCTTATAATCTTAAGATGTTCTTGTGTCTTGAGATGGCATTTTCTATCTTCTGAAGATAAAAAATAAAACTGCTATTCTATTTTCAATACAAAGTCTATGGTGAACAATTACCACAGTATGTATTGTATATAAACAAATAGACACTTAATATACAGCACCATTGTCCCTGTTCTCTATGTTGACCTCAGATGACTCGCTAAGTGGACACACTTATTCATTCCTGTATGGAAGTGAGGAAGAAAGGATGCTAACGGCCGGAATGGGACTCGGCCCATGTCAACATGGTGGTCCCTGCATAGACACTGGCTGGGCAGGATCTCATATTGGTCCTATCACACGTATGACTAGACAACTAAAAATGACATAAGACATTTATTTAGAGGTGCCTTTGAAATAATACAATTACTATCTAGAAGTCATTTATGTTAGTAATTTCTCAAAAAATACAGCCTACCCGTGTGCGTGCGTGTGTGGATCTTCAGGTTTTCCGACCGTGCGAACATCTTCCCGCAGTTGGGAAACGCGCAGGGAAAGGGCTTCTCTCCGGTATGCACCCGTATGTGGTTGATGAGTTTATATTTGGCTTTAAACGCCTTACCCGCGCGCAAACATTCCTCCCACATACAGACATGGCTCAGGGACTCGAGCCCCGCGACATGTTCTGTGGTGACGTGGTCTACCAGCTCGTGCATGGAGGTGAAAGTTTGGTCGCAAACCGTCGTCTTTTGTCTGGATGAAGTTCGGTCACGGTCACTCCATTTGCAGATGAGCTCAGTTTTGATTACCGGGCCATTCGAGTAGTCCAGTAGGCCGCCCCCCGTAGCGGCAGTGGCGGTAACGGTAGCGCGCTGAGGCGAAGCGATGTTGGAGGCCCCGGAGTTGTTGTTCCCCAGCGGAGAGACGAGGCCATTGTGCCGAACAACAACAGCTGCCCGCTGCATGGTCGCCTCCACCACGGCAGGCTACCCCCGGTGCTCTCCACGGTCACACACCGCGCTAGTTCGGAGAAAATCGCGGGTTCAAACTCGCTATCCTTCCTTCTTCCGGATTTGATGTAGAGAGAGGCGCATGCGGCGCTGTGTTACCCCCCGCTGTTCGGTTTTCAGATCCCGGTAGACCGACCCTCCATGCTAGCATTCAGTAGTGAATGGAGGAATCAAGTCAAGGGGAGCTTGATGGGCCGCGTCCCAATTCTGTCACGGCTTTCTCGTCTCGTGTCCTCAGTCCAACAAACTCAACAGAATGCAAATGTCCTTGCAAGACAGTCTATGAAGCACAATCGTTCTACCTATGTGATTAATTTAATGTAAACATGCTCTGGTCTTTTCTGATATTTTCCTAGCTGTTTACTAAAGCCCATACAGTTTACGGTGGAAGGATTTGAGCTATAGCGAATGAAATAAGGGAGACCGCCTAGTGGCAGGCACGCAGACATTGAGCACTCCGAACATGTTTCATGTTTGTGATTTCACTCTGAGAATAGGACAGTCGCATGTTTCTTATAGAAGGTGAAAACCCATGACGTCCATTTAGGCTGTTTTCTGACTGCAGGCATCTAAAGCCAAGCAGGCGGACTGTATTTACCGCCTTATCAAATTAGGCCTTTATTCCATAGCCATGCTAAACAACTTACTTACCAAACTATTTACCCGATTATGTTACTCATAGATCAGTTAAAATAAGGATATGAGATAAATCTATATCTTACTAAACTAGACAGGTTCATAAGTTAAACAAATTGTTCTATCCCAAACAAAACACAACATTAGCCATGTATAATTTCTTTTTCGGGTTTAGTTCAGGAATTATATGTGATGTGTGTCAATGTCGTTTTATAACATGAATTCTACTGTTTTGCCTGGCTTGTTTCAAACCTGTATTTTTAATAGATAAAATACATTTTAATTGGAAACATTGAAAAGTTTTTGATTGTAAAAAATGTATTTAATTTGGAGCTGTTTTCTTAACATCATTGCTTTATTCCTTTCAGCTTCCCCTGGCCTAGCAACAGTCCTGACAGTGAAGTGTTGTGCCATACCTTCCAGTGTATTTGTTTTGATTTCCTGTTTTAATGTTCTTTTTACAACTTTTTTTTCAACGTTTAATCCCTGACATGCATGGTTAAAAGTCATTGACAAACAGCATTGCCTACGAGAGCTGGCTCTGCCCTATAACTGTATCTTTTGAACTGCTCCGTCTGTTTCCTACCAGCAGGCTTTTAAAGAACTTTATGTGGCCATAAGGCTGTTTTTCTGGACCAGAGAGCTGTTTTTTCCTTACAGAGGCCATGGCTGGCTTTGAACCTCGCCACTCCCGTGGCGCTGCCAGCGGGGCGGAGAGACGAGTGGCCCCGTTACTATGGAGCAAAAACTCCACTCCTGATTATTTTGAGCAACTTTTATTTTTTTTGAACACAATACTTTTTTTTGGAATGCATCAGTTCACATAGCATGAGCAAAGGGTATGCGCTGTGTCCTCCGGTGCAACCCCCGTCTTTTAAAAACTATAGTCTAAATGTCCCAGTCGGAACATTAAATGGTGACTATATCTTCTAATCAGTCTGATCGTATTTACATATTATTCCAAGTGAAAAATAAACTACGATGCCGATCCAATCGTGTTTAATTGTTACCGGGCATATAACCATTTGAAAATAAGCTAGCGATTGTAAAATACATGCACTCAAACGCTTTTATTTACATAGGCCTACGCAACTTTGTAGTCAAGACCCCCACCCCGAAAAAACCTGGGAGGAGCGCACGGGGTCAGTAGCTTACCTCATTGGTTGAGTGTTGAAAACCGTTAAGCATATAGCCAATCAGGTAACGGTTTGGGGACCCCCGGGGACTCTTAAAACAATGAGGTGAGATGTTCCGGAGATACCCCGGGGATAATCTTTGTATACGCACAACTTTGAGGACACGCAATTTTTCTAAAAACCACGGATTTTGATTCTGGCCTTGGTGTAAGCGACATATTGGCAATCAGTGTTTGAGCTTCCTTTGAACAGATTTGATATTTATTGCTGTGCTCTTGTTTTTGAGTGGGATTTATTTAACCCAGAGCATTCATACTTGCTTAGCTTGAAGACAATTTTTTGATTCTTTTTTCTGCGCATGGTTAAAAGTTCACATTAGTAAGCCTACTTTTACGCATTACCCGCAGCGCGTGCAACATCCCAGGTTCTCCAAGTAGGCCTTGCTCTGTGATGCTACTGAAGTCCGGACAACAGCCCGAAAGTTCCGAGAGCAGCGTCTTCTCCTCCCGACTTCCTTGCACGAGCGAAATGCAGAACGACCGGGACCCTGGAGCATTTATGGAATCTGCAATGCACATGGGAACCGCTGCCGCGTTCAAGCTAAGTCCAGACCAACACCACCACTCCGCACTGGCCCAAAGCGCAGCTTACGCAGCCCAGGGAGCAGGGGCAGGCTATGCGGCCTCATATGCCAACTCCACCCGGGAGTTCCTCATGCGTAACCGTGGATTCGGGGTAGATTCTCCCGCGAATACGAGTGAACACCAGCATCACTTACTGCGGACCATGGCTGGTTCCCTGCACCACCATCCTCACGCAGACACCCAGCACGGACACCTGCTTTTCCCCAGCATCCATGAGCAACAACTGGGTGGGCGACTGGGGCTGGCTGGGGAGGTTTTTAATCGGGAGCAGTACCACCATGTACCCGGTGCCAGAGGAGACCCATACAGCCAGTATGGCGCTGCCATGGCCGGCTTCAACATGGGTATGGCCGGGCACCCTCAGGGCGCGTTCTTCCGTTACATGAGGCAGCAGTGCATCAAACAGGAGCTGATCTGCAAGTGGATAGACCCAGACCAGCCGGGAGGGGAATCCCGATGCTGCGGGAAAACATACGGCACCATGCACGAATTAGTTACGCACGTCTCCGTTGAGCACGTGGGTGGGCCCGAGCAGAGCGTCCACGTCTGCTGGTGGGAAGATTGTCCGCGCGAGAACAAACCGTTCAAGGCCAAATACAAGCTGGTTAATCACATACGAGTCCACACGGGGGAGAAACCGTTCCCTTGCCCGTTCCCCGGCTGCAGCAAAGTATTCGCACGCTCTGAAAACTTGAAGATACACAAGCGGACACATACAGGTAAGCCAAAAATAAGTATGATGTAATTTAAATAGAATCAAGAATGTGAACTGAAACCGCAAATAGTTTTTAAGCATTATTATTGTTATTTTGGGTCAAACAACACCCCCTCACCCTTATATGTTTTGGCCTATAGTGTATACCTTGGCCCCCCAAAATAAGCTTTTTTTTTCAATAAGTTATTGAGTGATGGCAATGTGAAGTAGGAACAAAAAGTACCCCTATTACAAACAAATAAGGGATGGGAAATTGGAAATCTGTCTGAAAAATTGAAAGTTCTAACAAGGCACTAGGCTATCTTTGACTAATTTCCTGTGTGCTCCTCAGGTGAAAAGCCATTCATCTGCGATTTCTTTGGATGTGACAGACGTTTTGCCAACAGCAGCGACCGCAAGAAACACATGCACGTGCATACATCTGATAAGCCCTACGTGTGCAAAATGTGTGACAAGTCATACACACATCCCAGCTCACTCAGAAAACACATGAAGGCAAGCCCAAATAAACAATACTCACTTTACACACAGCTTTCTTGTGTTAAGCACAATATGGCTACATTCTATTTAGAGATTCTGGCTGTAACTGGATATGCATTGAGACTTGTATATTTGGTGTATGTATTGCAAAAATCTATTTGTACAATGACAGGATTTTTACATTGGTGGACTGACAGAGGATTACAATTGTATCGCCTGCATGACAAACAGCCGAACTTGTTTAGGCCCAGTCTAGGGTGCAGTCATTGTTGGTTTGGCCAAACATTGAGTATACAGAAAAAGCATAAGGTTATTCTGGTATTGGATTATTCTAAGAAATATCAATTTCTAACATTGTCCCTTTATCCAGGTCCATGATTCTACGGCCTCCTCGGTCTCCGACTCATCTCCGGCGGCTAGCTCAGGCTACGAGTCCTCCACACCGCCCAGCCTGGTATCCCCAGCCTCCGACACACACAGCGCCATGTCCCCCGAATCAGTCGTCCTCGGGAACGGACACAGTATCCCCTCCAACTTCAGTGAGTGGTACGTCTGAAAGCCAACCCCCGCACAGCAGTGGCAGCAGCAGCAGCAGCAACCATAGATCTCCCAACATTGGAGACCAGAGTGTCTTGGCCATGGCATGAAGATATAGAGGGAGATAGAGAAATGGAATTATAGCACCACTAAAGATTGGGACTATGGAAATCTAATTCTGACTCTGTCAGTGGAGCAGCTTGACTGAACATGTAGAAACTACTAGGCCTAAAGGAGGTGGCTCTTTTAAAGGAGGTGGCTACATTAACTCTATGAGCGCATGAACTCGTGTGAATATTGCACTATAGTTTGCAAGCCAAAGAAAATTATCGAAACAACCTAAAAATTATGCCTGTGCTGGATTTATTGGTCTGTTTTGCTTTTCAGTATGATACAAATTCATGTTTTGCAATTTTTTACTCCAGTGAAATGTGCCAAAGTAATCAGTTATGACAATATATTTAGTCATAACAATGGAGCAGTGTTATGTTACTAATTACATTCCTTACATTATTTTTTAATATTTGAAATGAAACTATTTATATATTTTCAAAAATGTTATGCTCTGTTTTAAATAAAATAGTATGTTGCATTTTGCTTCTTTCCTTGTGTTTTAGCAGTTTTGCAAACAATCAAGGTTTTCTGACAGTTTTCATAAATTGCGTGTTCAAATGTAAAAATTAAATTTCATAAAGTTATTTGACCCAGTTAGAAAATAACTTAATAAGGGGGATCTTGTAATACATTATCCTTTTAGGGATGAATAATTTTTAGTGTTCAGTGTTACCTAATGTGAGTGAAATTGACTAAAGGAAATAGGTCACGAGAGATAAGGTGTTCATGTGTTCATCTCTCACTTGTTTTTGAAGGTTCCATAAAGGGATTTGAAGTTTGCATAAACGGTATCACCGTAAAAAAGTAAGGGGGCATATTGAGTTTATAACTACAACACTTTCATCATGCAGTTCCATTATGTTTATACTCCCGATAGATAAATAGGCCTGCTCAACTAATCTGAATTGGAAATGATTTAAAGCCATTGGTCAAAATTATACCAAGAATGTTGAACTGTTATGACGCATGGCCTACACGAGATGCTGTGAGGAATTAGATAATCTCATTCGTCCTACGTTGTTTTTTGACGCAAATCTGTCTACGTTTTGATTGGAGGAAAGAGAAGACTCCCTCTTAACGTCATTACGTTAGGGCAGCGTCGCTCTGAGTTTGGCAAACATGGCGGCGTACATGATCACTCCAACTCTGCAGGGAGTCCTGTTCGCTGTTAAGGTAAGACGATGGAATTACTTGCATGCACAGTGATATTATTATATCAGTCAAAAAAAGTACAAACCAGTTTGAATCAGTAATGTAACTTAATTGTAATTTTCAGGCTTACCCATATTTCTGGACAGTGCAACCACCGACCGCTTGCTTGCTAAGCTATTAATTTATCACCGTCCACAACTGACGTTTGCACTTTGAGAAGCTAGAAGATAATTATGTTAGCAGAGAGGCATATGGCTTGTCAACGTATTACTTTTGGAATACCCAGATGAGTTTTAAAGTTCATTCAATCTCATAATTCAAATAAATCTTGAGATTTTATCATGTCGACCTATATACCTCTGGCTTTTTCAATGTCAAATTCTCTCCATTGACATGTAGGTGCCTTCTACACCGACGCTATTTGTTCAGTGAGTTGTGCTGCGAGCCAGTTAATTGTTAATGCGAAAATGTTGCTGCAGGTATTACAAACATACCTCTGCAATTTGTCACTGAAGTCATGGACTTGTCAGTGTGTCCTTGGTATGGTTTGGGTAAGAAGTGTAGGTTATAGTAACAGGCTGTGTGCGTTGTTTTAGCCTGACAATTATCAGAATACCCGAGGGATTACACACCTGTTCTTGTAAATAGTCAAGAGGCATCAACAACTTGCAAGTTACCATAAATTCTCATCACCTACCTCTGTGTACTAAATCAAAATGAAGAGTTGATTTACAGTGAATTCTGTTTACTAATCACTAGAGCTTTATTAGACAAATAATAATCAAATGCAGTTACTAATTAAGACTTGATCTTACTCTACATAACTTGCAGATCAATTATTTACACTTTGATGAAGTGAGTTAGTCCCTACTGTGCCTTAAAGGCTGATTGATAATGATGTATTGATATGTGCCTTTTTATCAGCAGTTTTTTGCAGTCAGTATTTTGCAGAATGTCTACTTCCAGGCCATGTACTCCTTGTTACTGATTGATGGAAAGATCTATGGATGGATATATAGATATGTTGTTATTGTGTGTGTGTGTGTTGCAGAATGCGTCCCTCCGTTCCAGAGTGTGTGTGTTGGCGGGACGGGTACAGTACTCCACCGTCAACGACCCAAACGAAAAGGTAACGAGGTGATTCCTGTCAACATGCTGGGAGACAGCGAGTGATCGAGATGAGATGAGAGAGAAAGAGAGAGAGAGAGAGAGAGAGAGAGATTGAGTTAGTTTACAGTACCAACTGACTAGCGGTTCAACCCAAGTTTGTGTAAATGTCACTAAATGTGTTTAAAATAGCTCTTTTCTCCTTATCACCTCTCTCTCTCTCTTTCTCTCGTGCAGGCATTGCTTTCATATTGTCTAAGGAAACCCTGTATTTCCCTAATCTCCATCATAAAAAAGATTTTGCAGTTGACAGCTAATCAGTCTTTGATCCTCACACACACACACACGCGCCCTCCCTCAGGCAGTGACAGTGTTGGTGGGGGAGGCAGGCGGGGGGGCCGAGTGATAGAGGGAGGAACATTGTTTATAGGCTGTTCTGCGAGAAGGAAGAAGAGCGGGAGGGCTCCTTAGTAGGTTTATAAGGTGTTTATAAGGAAGGAAGGGAGGGAGGGAGGAAGGAAGGAAAAAGACGTGAGTCAGAGCCTTTAGCTAGTGTGTGTTAGCCACATGTGCAGCTGACTGGGGTGGGGTGTTGCTTCAGACTGCTCTGGTTCATATTACTGCCAATCCAACGGTACACAGTTGTTGGACAAGTAATAGAAACTTGCCTGATGTTCACACGTGTATTAGAAAATGACTTGGTATTCACATGTCTTAAAGTTTTTGCATGGTATTAATTGCGTAGTGTAAAAACACAAACGCCTCAAAGACTTGACTTGGGCATTTTACGAAGCCTGCTACATCCCAAGCAATAGGAATGAAAAAGGCACAAGTCAAACACACACACACACACACACACACAGATCTGTCGGAAGTCAGGGATGCGTTTATTCCTCTCTCAGAGAGAAAGACAGAGAGAGAGAGACCAAAGGTTCAACCATGATCTCACCAAGCCCTGTGTTTAATACTCTAGTCTCTGTCTCTGTCTCTCTCTCTCTCTCTCTCTCTGCCTCTCTCTGTCGTCCAACATGGGCTCTCCATTCAGCCAGTCGGCATGGCGATAGCCAGGTACTAGTGAGATGTTTGTGGTGAGAACGAGTTGCTAATCAGCTGTTTCTTTCTCTGCAGACCTTTGATAAGATCCTTATCGCCAACAGAGGAGAGATCGCCTGCAGGGTCAGTCACCTTTACCTACGTTGCATACGTTAACTCGGTGCTGTGTGTGTGTGTGTGTGTGTGTGTGTGGTATTAACGCTCGTGTTTCCCGTGGCAACAGGTGATGAAGACGTGTAAAAAGATGGGCATCAAGACGGTGGCGGTACACAGCGATGTCGACGCCAGCGCTGTGAGTCACCACCTCTTTCTCTCATCCCACCATTCTCGCTCTCCCTTTCATCTCATGGTTTCCTCCCCCCGATGCGTCTCCCCCTCTCCCCACGTGCTACATGTCTCTGCACACGGTGACTTGGTCGAGGTCAAATACAAACACGCCACACAGCACGCAGACATCCCACTCGAGATGATAGATAGGCTCTCCATTTGTCAGGACACGGACGCACTTCTGAGTGATTCAGCTCTGATAAGGAGTAGGAGGAGGAGGAGCGTGACGAAGGTTTAGTTTATTTAGAAGCCCACTGTTTGTCCGAACACCTGGACAGTCTTCCTGAAAGCCTCGGAGCTCAGTCTGAGAGTGTCTAGCCTGTACAGTGCACTATGCCAGTGGTTGGCTGAGTGGGCAGTTGGTCAGGTCCGGAGGGTGGAACGGTCATACACCTTCCCAAGTGAGATGCGTGTGTTTATCACACTTCGACTACGGAAGTGTGTGAGAGAATGTGTGAAGTGGTGGTTATGTGTGTGAGTGTCTCTGTGCATGGATGGCCCCTTTTAGCACCTTGATTTAAAGACAAGCTGTTAACCAAGTGGTCCCGTCCCACTTTACCCCCCACCCCCCCCCTCCCCACACACACACACACACACACACACACACACACGTTGCCACATTGTTGATCCAGATGTTTATGTTAATCCTCTGGAATGTGCCTTCATGGTGACGATGTCTGTCAATCAGTTGGCAGGAGGTGTGTGTGTGTGTGTGTGTGTGTGTGTGTGTGTGTGTGTGTGTGTGTGTGTGTGTGTGTGTGTGTGTGT
>JAVQIZ010043118.1:0-27866 GCA_036023535.2 Galaxias brevipinnis | reverse complement strand
TACAATTTTATTGACGACTACAGAGTCTGAGTCAGAGTCTGTACACAGAGAAAATACTACAGTCAGATCAGTCTAACAACATAGTAAGTTCTGATTAGTTGACAAGGTTCTAACGAGTATATAGGTCTACAAGATAAACAATCATTCCATTGGACAAGATGGATCACATGTTCGTAATCAGCATATCTAACAACACATACGCAGGAAACTAAGACATGACTTAATGTTATGACTTAACCAAACTTCTAACCTTCAGTGTCTCCAAAAGGCACATACTATCTCTTTGGTGACCTGGCCCTCGTTCTGACCATCCCCTCACCCCTGAACCACATCCCAGGCCGGAACATCCGCTAGGATGTCCGAATTTGGCCACAACGCCGTCCACTCAAAAGGTTAATTGACAGTATTTACGATTGGCCATGCTTGGAGTGTTATTTCCCTTGCAAGTTGGTTGAACGGCTGTATGTCACCTTATTTCTAAATGAGCAAATTATAGATTTGTCTCAACCATATGACCTGTGAAATATAACTCTTAATATTAAAATTCAAATCTATTTGACACAGGCACTTATTTAATTTGAAATCTGTCCATTTCCAGTGTATTTTGGAGTGTTTTGTGTGACAATGAATTGTGCCAAAAACACCTAAAACGTGTCTGAATTGTGTTGAGTACAATACGGGTAAAGTGAAGTTACAACCTTTTCATTGAATCTTAAAATGTGTGGTTCTATAGCTGGGTAAATGTGTGAATAGGTTGAGTTGACAGCAAGGCATGTGTTTCATTGCATGCCTGGGAGTATTACGTGCCTTCAGTTCTTTAAAATAAGATTTCCCTCCAAGATTGGTCAAGAATAGGGATATACCTAACGACTAATTTCCCTGGTGTTAAAACGGAAGTTTATACTTGGCACTGGTTTTATGAGATTTCATTTGTCCCATTTCACCTCATTAGTTTAATTTGAAGGGATAACAGGGCAATGTGTGTTGTTGTTTTTTTGTCCGTTGTTATTAGCATTAGTAACGGATGCTAGGTTTTTAGGCAACTTAAGCATAAAGGCAACATTTGATTAAAAAAACTTGACATTTCAGTACAAATTATGTACATTATTTTGTAATAATAGTAAAATATTAAGTTTAACCCACTGGTATTTCTGGTGCTGACTTGCGATTGTAGCAACGTTTACACATCCCTAGTCAAGAACTGCCTGAGGAAAAACGATTATCATCAACCATGATCCATTGTATCAATTGAGGGGTCACTTGCCTGTACATGGTTCATTGCTCATGCTGGCTGCAAGGGAACTTGGCCTATATTCAACTGCTTGACAAGTATAAAGATACAGTGTGCATCTCGATCTGGGTTCACTTTGTTTTAGCTCGAGCAGTAACCTGTTGTATGTTCTTCTCTTGTCTTGAATTGTCAGGCTTGCAAGCTATTTAACAGCTTTTTAACCAATTTACTTGCGTATTACTACCCCCGCTACTTCTAACCATTTGAATACAAGAACTTTACATTCTTTGACCATGTCCAACATAGCAAGATGCTGTTATCCATCACTTTGTCTTGTGTTATAATTTACCATGGTGCTATTTAATTAGAGTTGCCTTGACATTTTATTGTTTTCAATCTCCTTCTGAACAGAAACTAAATTGTCCTATTTCTCACCAATATAATAGCCTAGACGAACCCACGTCATGTTAAAAAATCTTTGTAAGGACTCTTAGAAGATCAAGTTAATAAGTTACTGAAAGAACTTTGCGATAAACTTATGCAAAATACAAAAACTTAGATCTGTAGACGCTTCTTATACTACTTCTGATTTTATTCACGAACACACAGCCACAGATGCTACGTGATGTCCCCAGACTCTCCACTAATTTAACACCAACAAGCCACATAATGGTCTGACACTGTAGCATGCTTTTTAACAAACAGGTAATGCATAGTTTTGGAGCATGCGAGATCATGCTGTGGTACATTCTCCTTTGCATAACCAAACAACAAAGGCTATTGCTATGCAATTGCAAGTGTATTTTGAAAAGATGTTGATGCAGGGGGATGGTTTAGAACAGCACTTTCTGTGGTAGTGGTGACAGTCCATATTACTGTGGTAATGGCTATAGATTAACGCAATGCCTGGAAGGCAGACACTGGTACTTTCTTTTTAACCTTTTGCATTCAGCAAAGATAAATGCCAGATTGCCCATCTAGTTCATGGCGAGCCTCTAACTTTGTTTTGTATTTTTATACATTATTAGATATGAGCTATACGTAATACTTGAATGTATGTACAGTTTTAAATCTTAAGCTGTTGCAGTGTTGTGTCCTCCAAATGCTATATTTTCATCAGAAAGTACACGTACTAGTAGTGTATGTATATATATATATATATATATATTTACTAAAGATACTGAGATTTTCTTAAGATAATGTTTTGTTAAGGCTTTAGGGGTTTTCAGGAAAGATTTCCATGAACGTCATTAAAGTCATAAATAGTATTAAATAGTTAAGACATTAAGTTCAGTCTTATTTATTGTAAAAGTTCCCCCTCCCAATGGGTGGTAACTTACTCCGGAAGACCAATGTAAGTTTACGCCATCGGTCAACAAGCCTTTTGTAAGTCCTTGACAGGATTGATTGACACCAAAAAATACATGGCCACATCTTACTGTTTTAGTGTATAGATGCCACACTCTGTCCATTGGCTATTTACTATGGGCAGTTCAGGCATAGTTTGCAGTTTAAGGCTTGCTCCTTTTGTGGCTGACTTTGCTGCCTCCCTTGTCTGGTGCCCCCGTCTCTGTTTGGGCCCTTTAGAGTAATGGTTCATGGAAACAAACTTGGCACTGAAGCAGGGCCATTGTTTTGGCTGTCAAACATAAGCTAAAGTGAAATGTACAGTTACAATCTTCCTAGCCTTTTTTTCTGCTCTGCCTAAATCCTGGCTGCCATTTTCCATGGGAATCCCATCACCATATATGGTTGTCCTCAGCTCAGCAGCAGCAGCAGCAGCAAGGACAGGCAGTGTGCTCTGTCTGTGCAAGTTGATTATGGCTCCCAACATGGGTCATCTAGAGTAGGAACCCAGCTGGTCTGCCTGCAGCATTTACCATTTTAGCCTCTGGACCCGTGAACTTGCATTAGCAAAGAAGCTGAGGGTTGTTGCCACCTTCGCATGCCCACATAAGAACGACCACACCATTATATTTAAGGACTTTTTTTCCCTACTGCACTTGTAACCTTTCTCATTTAACTTACCAAGCTACCTTTTCTTTTTTTGTCTTTTTCTATGTCCTCTCATGCTTGCTCCCTTTCACTCCCACACGCACACGCTCAGGCGGTAACATTGAATTCCTTTTGTGGAAGTGCCTGCATGCCTTTCAACTTATGACGTCGCCCAAGAGGTGTGGCTAGTGTGTCAAAGCTTTAAGCCTGGTGCTTCATAGTATAATTTATGTTTTGGAGTGGGACTCTGGTGCAGTCAGGCTAAGTGACTAAAGACAGGAGGGGAGAAAGACAGCGCTATCTAACGCCAAGCTCCAGAAAAAGCTACCTTGTCCTCCGAATAGTTGCTTAATGAAAGGGGTAGATGGGCTGTGAAACCATGTTACTGAGTTCCACCATGTGTAGGCGCCGTATCACATTATTATTGCTTTTGCCTCTGAAAGCCAGCAGATATGGTTTGTTAGATATAGTTGTTTCCCTTGGAGTTACTGAAATGTTGGAGCCCTCGCCCGTTTTTGTGTCAGACATTGGTTACTAATTTTACACCCTCCATAAAGTCATTAAAGCGTAGCAGACAAGCTCATGGGATTGCTAAATAAAAACAAAATTGAGCCTCTATGAAAGATCCATATTCATAATTTTGTTGAAAGTGAGATTACCCCATTCTGTCAATTTCTGTACTCTGGAGTCAATCATTTTGTAGTTCGGTTTTTTACTTTTTAATTCATTTGAAAGCAGCTGTATGTAGTTTCTTATAAGAGGTGGTTTTAGCTGCCCCTTCTACAGTTCGCTGTAATTATTCTCCCTAACTGTCTCAAAGAATAAAAGTTGTGAGAGTGATTGATTTATGTGAATTGCTGCTTATGTTTTTTTTTTATCTCTCTCTGTGATTTCACTGTCTGCTCTGGTGTGTACAGCACTTTGGTCAATGTGAATTGTTTTTAAATGTGCTTTATAAATATGTTTTACGTACTTTTACTCACTAAGAAGATATGCAGAATGCTCGTGGTCATTGCATATCGCTAGCATGATCAATGTCGATACTAATTATTGGCATCTCTTCCTTATTTTGTGATGCAAGCACTACCTTTTGCTGTAAAGCAAATTGTTACAGTTTCATGGGAGATCGCGCCCGGCGGCATACAATTTTTATATTGAATATTCAGACTTCAAGAGGACTGATCTGAACAGCGACTTTTTCGTTCGCCCATAGACATTACAATCTGATAATACGTTAATACACAAAAGTTGCATATAGTGGCTTTAAAGGATTTAATGACTTTCTGATGATGTTGAAAACCAGGACCAGTTAGACTGACGATTGTTAGTATTACATAAGCAAACCTGGCATTTGGGTGCTAGTGTTGATCTATTGTAATATAGTTCCTGCTGTAGGCCTTGCCCTTGATATTGTGAAGGATATTGAAGTTCCCTCATTTCACAGTAGCAACAACGAACAGTTTAACTCTGGATGTTTTAGTTGGCCATCTGAGGGCCGCATCAAAGGAAGTAAGGAAGGGGAGGGGTCCTCAAGTGTCCTCTCCTTGATGTGGAGTGCTGCTAAACTTGGCTCAGAGTGCTCTGCATGATGACCCAGAAGATAAAGCCCTACATTTTATATGTCTGCATGCTCAAACTAGTGGCTGGTGATATGTTCTAAAATAGAAACTACATGTTTTCTGTTTGCGTTCTTAAATCTTCCACTTAAATCTATTTTAAAGTGAAGAGCTTACAGATGTGTTCCTGCCTAGTAACTAGTTTTAAGTAGCTTCTTTTGTGATGAAAAACGGGCCAGCACACACATTGAGATACTTTTTGTTTAAGTTTGATGCAAATCTGCTCTGTTTTTATCTAGGCCTATGGGTTCTACATATATGAGCTGTGGTTTGCTTTCAGATTTTATTTTTAAACTGCATTAGAGAAGTCAAAAAACAGAAAAAAAGGATTGCATTGCAACCTCCTTATAAGCTTTTTGATCTTTGCCTACAAAGGTCTGCTTTGTGTGCTGCCTTTGGTAGCTATCTGTGCAACCCCAGCATGCTTTAAATTAAGTATTTTCTCTTTTTATTTATGTTTTTTGCAAAGTCCCGACAAGGCTTGAACTCTTGTCCAATCTAGGGCTAAGTTACCACGGCTACATACCGGCCTCTGCGAGGGCGCACATCATGCTTGCATTTTTGGTTCGTCTCTGGAAACTGCTTTGCCCATCTTCAGAGTCGTAGCCCGACTCGGGACAGAATACCTCTGTTATTTTAGGATTAGCCTGGTGCATTTGATAGGCACTGTATTGTTTCTCTCCTAATCTTTTCCATATTACCCCTGCTGGTCTGTGAGAGTTTATTACGTTAATCTATAGATAGTAAACCCACATGGGGTTGATTACTGAGCACCAAGTTCATGATAATGTGTGATGTGGGAGACACAAGGTCTCTTTCGACTTGCCTGATTGAAGTGTCTACCGTTAAGATGCAGGCAATGCTGCCTCATCTCATGAAGGTATAGAGATGCCTTTCAGTTGCTATTTCTATATCTAACATACACATATGTGTGTCCAGTCTTTTATAGATGAGTGGCTGAAACATTCGCATGTACCCGCTGATGCTTTTACCGCAGTGTTGGTCTGTTTGACAGTTTTGCGTTTGCCTTCGCTTTCGGTTTCCAAAACCTGTGTGTTTGTAACAGATTGTGTTTGTGTGTCGTGCTTCGACTGTTGCTGACTAAAGGAGAGCTCTCCGACTTTATCACTCTAATGTTAAGCTGCACTGGTGGACCAGTTCCTTACTGGCAATAATACAAGCTGACATTCGTCAGGGTTTTATCCATCTGATCCAAGTGGCCCAAATAATAAACTAAAGGAATATGTTTGATTTAGGAGGACACTTCTGACTGTTTTCACTACAGTGTAAGAAGAATCTTGTATAGTAGTGTGGCCATATGAGATTTTTTCTGCTGCAGAAATTATTTTGAGTTGTTTATGAGAGGTTGCTATTCAATTGCCAAATTAAATGGCCGTATTATTTCTGAGGCTTTGAAATCTTAAATGGAACTCAATTGATGGTGTCTAGTAGGCCGAATATCATTTGGTTATTAGCCAAAAAAGGTGAGTCAAGCCACATGCACCTGTTTGATCCTTACATTAGCTGTATCAAAACCATTTGACTGGTAAGCATTTGAGGAACGGTGCAAAGACATGTTTTTGTCTCTTGGTGTCTGTGTTGCTCACTGCTTTCCAGAAAAGACTGGTGCCTTCATTAGAGGTGGGCTTTGATTTGCTCTGAACACTAATAATTGTCTTATCGTTGGGCCTTTTTGGATGTGGTGCATTTTTTTAAACCTGCCAGGCAACCCAATAATTCCCACTCTAACTCCCTCAGTGTGGCCATAAGCCAGTGCACTGTCATTACGCTATGCTAAGCACTAAAGAAAGTCGCACCCGCTCATAGATACATTCCACCTGAGCTGGGGGGGCTACAATAACCAGGCACGACAGTGCATTTAATTTTACCCTGCGCAATTCATTGAAGCCATCCAGTCCTGGTTTTTGGAGCACTCATTTAATTAATCTTTGGGTAGCAATGATGAACTGCACGGCCAAGCAAACACTGTCGCGCCACAAGTTATAGGCCAATTTGTCACATTTGTCATTGAGTGCATTATGAAAGGAAAGTACTCAATTGCTATATTTTAGTTTATATAAACTCATTTGATTATGTAAAGGCACAATTTAAATCCCAACTGTGTTTTTTTTTTTTATTAACTAAAATATCTTCCCTCGCTGCAGCATAGTACTTACCCGCTCTGTTTCCTGTGCCTTTTGCAGATATGCTGGCCAAACTGGTTTGAATAGAAATATGTCTGGCTGCTGTTGAATGAGTCACGATGTAGATAGTGTTTCTCTCAGTGAACTCAGGCCCTGTCTAATCTGTCTAGGTCAAGCAGCACTTTGCACTTGTATTACAAGTTGTTAATAGTGTGTTAAGCATTCATACAGAGATGGCTTGCTGTCCACATAGATGTGTTTTAATCAAGGCTTCAGTTACAGATGTATATGTACCTCCCCAGCATTCCTCAGCTTCTCCTATATTGATCAGGGAATCTGCCCTGCTCCGCTCATTTTAAACAGTGGTTGTATCACTCCTTTGTCAGTTTGTGTTTCACAGACTCCTGAAAGATGCCATTGTACAGTGTACGGAAATGTGGAGCCCAGGAACCTCCGTGATTACGAAGAATAGTTTTATCATAACATGATCCTGTTGCTTCCCTCCTTCCTCCTATTAGTCTGCATGCGCCTGTACCCCACCCCCCCTCCCCTGAATGGCTATGCTGCCTGTGTTGATGTGGGCAGTAATTCTGGCACCTGTCAGCCACAGACATTTACAACCATTAAAGGATTACTATTGTTGAGTTCATGTAGCCTACGGTGCAGACTGTCTGACGTTCATCAGAGAGAGGTACGAGCCTGGACTGTGTTCATCTCAAGAAGACCGATTTAGATATACCAGACAGCTGTCAGGTCTCAGATTTGGAGAGGTAGAAAGGCAACATGTTGTTTATTATAGTTTTAATTTCTGGTGAATCTAGACACAATCTATTGTGGCCAGCATCTTTGGCCCTGCTGCAAAGTCAGAAGAGCCCAGTAAGTTAAAAGATAACGGCTATGTCAGGGTACCTCAGCGTTCTTCTTACTCCTCCCATTTTACTACAGACACAAACACACCCCTAAGTCCGGATAAGCTTGTTGAAGCCCACGCAGACTCTCTCCATGCTTGGCCATGTATGGTGCTGTAAACGGACCAAATTTGGACACGGATTCCAGCCAGATAGTCGTGTGCCCCGAACATGAGGCTGGTGTGTGTGTATAAGTGTTTTTCTCCTCAACGCTTTTGTTGTCACAGCAACCCCTAGACAGAGTGGGAAGCATATCAGGCAGTCTCTTGGAGGAGATGGCCACATGGAGGTCTGGTTGTCACTGCTAGTTATCAAGGGATCAATGTTAGGTGATTTCAAAGTCAGCATTTAATCCCCAGGTCTCAAGCCCTTACTCCCTGAATAGCCAAGCATAAAACGGCCGCAGTCAAAAGTCTTTTCACTCCTTCACCGTGGTTTTTTTCCAATGCCAATGTGTTTTCCCACTTTGTCAACTTGGATATTTGAGGCCAGCCAAAATTAAAATATGAACAACCTGTACATTGCTACAAGCTACAAGTTAATTTAGTAGTTCTGTCTTGCAGTTAGGTTTACTTAAACACTTTAGTAGAAGTGTGTCACGTGCATTTTGGTCCAATTTAATACTTTTTTTAATGTATCTTTAGCTTCCTTGTTTAGCAAAGAGGACCGCATCAGTTGCTGTTGATAGGAATAACTAGTGTGTCCAATACTCGTTCTGGACTATACTATGTGGTATTCTAAGCGCCTCTGCTATGTACCAACATTTTTAGAACGCTGCTCCTGCTAACATTCCCTAACAGTTGTGGGGATTCAGGCTGACCCCTTCAAAGGAGTGCAATGCATCTCAGTTTGGCTGCTCTTCCTGTATTCTCCTTTCTGACACAGGATTATGTAAGTGGGTTTGATTGTGACTACTTTATTCCAATTGGAGGATAAAGATAAAGACGGAAGCAAATTTCTCTTAATTTCTGCGTGCTCAACCATCACTGTTTTTTCCCAGGCTTGCATTGACGACAACGTGGACATGGTAACGTTCCTGGTGGAACATGGAGCCGCCATCAATCAGCCTGACAACGAAGGCTGGATCCCCCTCCATGCTGCCTCCTCCTGTGGATACATGGACATAGCAGAGTATGTATTGATGCTGGTGGCATGGACGGTCTGTGTTTTTCAAGCTCTCCTTATGCTTCCGAAGGTGTCAACACACGTTACACATCCTAATTATTATTCCAAAAGTATTTAGTTTTTAAGCGAGTCCTCCTTGTATATATTGATATTAGATATTGAGATGAATAGAATGGCTGTACCATTCTAAAACTGGACAACTGTCTGTCAGGCTGCTGCAATGTATAACTGATGTAATGACATGGTAGAATCACCAGTCATTTTCTAGCGTTAAGCTCTTAGCATTCAGTAGTCTTCTTACCAAGTCCTTTTGAGGTAAGAAGACCATTTATAGGGAGCACAGCACCAAGATATGTATCACTGGACATTTAAGCACTGATAAAGAGGGCTGACTAGCTCCCTTGCGATCACTGTCTGTACATAGTGAGTGTGCTGCTGGCTGTTGTGACCTGTTTCACCTTTTTGGTATATCACAAGAACCTTTTTTTTCTTCTTCATTACAGACCACAGCGGTACCCCCTTATGAGAACAGATTTTCAACACTGAAATGCTAATTGGCCTTAAGTTTGCAAGCTTCCAGTAGATAGTCACAGCAAGAATCCACTAAAATCACCATAACATAGCCAAAGTCTCAGACCTGTTTGACTAAAGTTGTTTTCTGGCAGTTAAGTCAGTCAGACTTGCCCGAATTCCTCATGATCTCTGCTGGCTAGAGCTGGGCCAAGCTAATGTTAGGGGACAAAAACTTGATTGTGTTTTGCACAATGAACTCAAATGTCAAGTGCATGGCCTGATCTAGATGACTAATGAGTGACTCTTGATCCTTATGTAGGGAGAGGTGGGTGTTGAGCAGTCCCAACCCACTTCTTACACTGTAAGGATGTGTACATTGATGTTATCCATGATTATCATACAAGACTTATGTTAACAGAAGCTAATAATGTTTCTAAAACTAAATACTATGAGCTGCTCAGAAGTATTCTATACACCAAACCTATACATGTATTTGTTGTACTGTGTTGTTTGATCAACATAATGCTTTCTCATAGTATTGTATTAAAATTTTAGATGCAAAGGCAGTCTACCGACTTGGACAGAATGATATTGTCCCTTTATAAAGTGGTATTATCAGTGGGGCAGTCTGTAAGCACATCCAAATCCTACCTGTTGCTTTCTACTCCTAGTCCAGTCGTTGTCCCCATGTTGACATATTCTCCCTCTGTGTGTGCAGGTATCTTATCACTCGGGGGGCCAGTGTCGGAGTGGTTAACAGTGAGGGAGAGACACCCTTAGACATTGCAGAAGAAGAGGCAATGGAGGAACTTCTGCAAAACGAGATCAACCGACAAGGTACCGTATCTTTTACACTGGCCCTCGTTCACTGCCTCATTGAAGAGTTTTTCTTATAACTGTTTATGAAGTTATGGATAGCGTACTAAACTGATTTGCCAGTCTTATATAGTGGTTTATTCTTTTGAAACCAATGACGGCTATAGAAAAATAAAGCCTTTAAAATTGGCCATTTAATATTTTACTATTGTCTTTATGCGCTTGCCGCCGGTTCAGTATTTGTGCACCCTTTCAAAATGTGTCTGTGTGCCTGGGTGAGGGACTGTGGGTTGTTTTGAATGAAATGGATCGGAGTAAATTCATCTCGGCCTCTGTGGACCCTGGTCATGTCAGGCAGCAAGTCTTGGCAGGCCTCCAGTCTGTGTGCACTCAACTTTGCTAAGTAGCCCTGATGCCACAAATCTGCAACATGGAGTTGTACTAGTCTCGTTCACTCACCCTTACTAATCTGCCCATTTTCCGCACTGTACTTGAAGAGTGTCAAGGTATGGAATGCATTTATTTAATACCCTGTCTTTAATGGTTAGCTCCAGAGTTTTCTGATTTCAGAGAAACTTGTATAATAGTGAATGGCGATCTACTGGTGTATCTTTATCACACTCTGTGATGCCCCTAAACCACATTGAAGGGGAGTTTATTTTTGGCCCCTGCATTCTTGGCGTGATGAAAAGGGACCATCCCAACCCCCTCTCCTAACTGACGAGCACACACACTCCTACTCTACCCTGGTACTAGGTCTTGCACAGACCTGTTATCCAGTGGCCCCAGGATAGGCAGCTAATGAATCTGTTCTTTGTACAGTTGTCAAAAGTGGGAAAGACTAAGATTGAAACAACACGCAAAGCTTATGACACCCTTTCCCCACGCATAAATATGACTCGACAGCTTTCATAGCCATTTAGCCCAACATACTTTTTATATTGTCTGGATGAGTGGCAGTTAGATCTGTAGAGGAGTAGCTATGGCCAGGCCCCAGTTCCTTAATGCTTCTTAAGTCCTCTGGGCTTCATGCATGCCATGCATCCAGTGATAATTACCCCTAGCATGCTGCTAGTAAGCATGCTGCTCCTTTAATAGCTAGATATAACGGCAAACTGCTTGGCCCATGTCCTTGATATCCATGACGACAGCTGCCAGTCTCATGATGGTGGTACTGCAGCTGTAGAGCAGGCTGCCTCTCTCAAATCCCTCTCTAACAGATGCAAACCACACTTACCCCACTTGCCCCACTCAACACGTACTTCAATGATGGATTTATTTTTTAGTTTATTTTTAACTCCCCAGTTTCAGCATTTCTCTTACCTCATTATTATTGGAAGGTTGCGCACTCCATTTCAACATGGGAAGCTTAACTAGTAGTAATACAATGTATTTGTTTCACTGTAACTTTCCAATGTAATAATAATGCATGTTTTTGTTTTATTATCCTGTGTCTAGCCTTGGGGGCTCTTTGCTCTCAGGTTTAAAGATTTTTGGAATGGCAGTTATACTGGCAGATCCATAGGGCTCCTGACCTTGCAACAGCAACTCAGTTCTCCTGTATGGAGAGGTAGCTTGCCACATTACATAACAAACTGTTGTGTAACACCCTGTATGTCTGTAATTTAATTTCTTCTCTCTCCCATGGTCTCTTCTCAAAGAGACCCCTGTTATGGGGTTAAACTCGTTAAGAATTGGACATGATTCACCTCATGGCTTGTTCGACCTTTAGATCCCCTCCTCAGCTTGACATGGGTCAGATGACTGGAGACGGGGGTGGCAGTCGGACAGTGTAGTTCCCCCAGACAGACTGCCTGTTGTCATTTTCATGACCAGACAGAGGGCAACCCCTCTGGTGGGTTTAATAAACCCATTCCCCTATTCTTGAATTTTCCGCCAACAGATCTGTGTGGTAATTTGGCTTTCTTTAGTACGCATTGTCAGCTGAGACTGAGCCTGTATCATTTCAGTCTGGTCCTCTAAAGAAGTCAAGAGCAGAGAATAGTTTTTTTTATCGAGGATCATCCTGTTTGCTTGAGGGCAGATTCTTTCAAACATTCTTGTTTTTACTTACGCAAACCAAATGTAGTCCTCTCTGAGAGGGGGGAGGAAGTAGAGACATAGTTAGTTTTTGGTCATCTGATCTTTAGGCTAGGCTACTTTCGGTCTAATCACACAATTTCGAACCATTCTCTTATGTTCCTCAAATGACTTCAGTTGCTTATTATGGTTTCTATGATAGCTGAGGTCATGTCAACATGCACACTCAACAGGATTTGTTTTCTCCGTTAGCTCCTGATCCTATGTTATCTGATGTCCTGGTGCATTTGTCCCAGCGTGGCTTTGTATCATCCCTCTCCTTTTCTACCACAAGCCCCCTTCCATCAGTGCTGGCAGGACGTTCAGCTGCCTGGAGGAATAAAGGACTCATAGAGAACCATTATGACAGTACACTATTGCATTGTACTAACTTAGCACGCAGGGTTCTACGTAGCATTCAGCTACAGAACAATCCATCCACAGTCCTTGCTGCCCATATTCTTAAATCCCCAGGACTGTTTGCACCGATTAGACCATGCAATGCTACTTTTCTGATGCATATGGAAAGAAATGACAATCTTGTTATTATACTTTGTTTCACTGGAGGCACACCACAACTCCAACAGGACAAAGGTTTGGTAGTGTGACACTGAATACACAACACCTCAATTCTGTTTATTTGTTTTGATGCTGAGGAGCCAGTGAAGTCCAGTTGGGTTAATTGACATAGCAAATTTATTCCGGCGCTATAAAAGGACTGCAGGCCAGCAATGCGAAATCTATCGTTCCTTATGGAACTCTGGACAGCCCGGGTCCAGAGCTGTGTAAAGTTCACTTGTCTCCCCAGTCTCAACCAAATCACAGACAAAAAGATTCTGTGAGTTTGACGAAGTCATGGGTCAGCTGGCTGACTGCTTTAATCTTGACAAGCAGGCTACAGTAACTGAGGCTTTATTGACTTGACCAAGTTGCATAACGTAAGATGTCATAACAGCATTTTTATTTGAATTAACATTAAATGAGAAATGAGGATGCATCTCTTGAAGCAAATCGAAACCAATAGGATCAGCTGGAGTGTTGGCCACTACCCCAGAGCACTTTAGCTCATTGTTTATGTAGTTCAGCACATTCAGCCCTCAGCTGAGGAGTCAGACACACTTGTACTGCTGCTCCTGATTCAGCCATCTCGCGTTCCAGCTGAGTGTCAGCAAGACAATACATGTCTGTTCTCGCAGAATTGCCTGTGCAGTGTATGGCTTAGACACACTGACCTACATAGCACACAGCTGAGGCCAATATGTTCACTCCCTTAGCCATACTGCAGTTTGACAGAACATTGGAATATGCTTCTATGTATTTGAGGAAATATACTAAACAGCACCCTCTAGGTTTAAGGTGTGCATTGTTCACCTCCTTTTGAATAGGGTCCATGCCTTTTAACCACCATTTTCACTGTTCTGCTGAATCACATTGAGCATAGTTGTACCAGTTTGATTTGTCTTGTTTTAAATAAACTGATTGTTTTAACCAAGTTGTATACATTCCATCTATTTTTAAGATGGCTGATATTTCAGTAAATATATGTTCACTAAAAACTTAACATTTCTTATTTTATTACAGGATTGAATTGAAACTCCTTTCATTCCCCTTACTTTAAAAAAAAAAAGGATCTCTGTATCTGACTTTGATGCATTTTTCCCCTGATTGAAAGACAGTGTTATATCTTTGCTTAGAGTACCAACCCTACCTGTTTTACCTGTTTGAGCAGAAGTGTTGTATCACGCTGCTTGTTAGCTGATAATCTGAAAGGCCTCTCCTCTCTGCCAGGGGTGGACATTGAAGCGGCCAGAAAAGAAGAGGAGCGCATCATGCTAAGGGATGCCCGGCAGTGGCTTAACAGCGGCCACATCCAAGATACCCGGCACGCTAAGTCAGGAGGAACGGCGCTCCATGTGGCCGCTGCCAAGGGATACGCAGAGGTTTTAAAGTAAGTTCCATTATGCCTTCTGTTAACCCCCCACGACAGACTTTAAATGTGATCATAGTGTGTGTGATTAAGATCTCCTTGTGGGCAGGATTGTTGCAGGTCCCAAGATCTGGTCATAGGCAAGATTGCAGTTCTGATCAGATTCCATAAATGGCAGTCTAAGTGTTTGCTTAAAGGGCTGCCTGTATTTGGGCACAGGTTATGTTTATTTGCTCATCCCAAACACATGTTGTCCATGCAGACCCACAGCTTGAGGGAGGGGCCACTGCACCCTTTTCCTTTTGCTTCTGGGAACAAAGCCAAAAAGGATCCCACTCAGTCCGCTTCCATAGATAGTACTAAGTTATCTAATGTGGTGTATGACCTGCTGTATAATGCTCTCTTTCATTAATATAATTTATTGATTGGTCTTCTTTTTGCTATGGTTTTACAAGACCTCCTTTGTATCTCTGTGTCCATTTTGTAATCGACTAAACATCTGAAATAAGGTCACAATGCTGGCACAGTTATAATAGCACCTGGAGCCTGGCAACCATTGTCAAAATTGGATTGCATCACCAAATCCACAAAAAACAGATTTGCTAAATCTCAAATTTGTTTCTCTCCCTTCCCCTCACTCTCTCTATTTTCAGGCTTTTAATCCAAGCAGGGTATGATGTAAATATTAAGGATTTTGACGGCTGGACTCCGCTTCATGCAGCATCGCACTGGGGCAAAGAGGAGGCCTGCAAGATCCTGGTAGAGAACTTGTGTGACATGGACCTTATCAATAAAGTAGTAAGTAATGAGTCGTCTGTCCCTTTCGAATGGCCTCGTGCCCTCTTAAATGATCACATTTGACATTTTTCTATAGTGAAGAACATTGTCTGGTAGAACATTGTCTTAGAACAGGTCAGTAACTCTGCAGCTCTGCTTCATATTTCCCGGATAGGATTAGAAATGGGAGTTGTACCGTTCTGTCACTTGCTTTTGGTGTAAGATAGTGCTCTTAAACAAAAAAAAACATAGAAGCCTATTTTGTTATATTTAGAAATGCTATCAGTTATCCTGGAGGACATTACATATTTTGAGGTGCAGTACTTGGGCTCTTTTGTGGTGTATACTGTTTAGTCAAATTGAAATGGCCGTTCTGAATGTGTTATTTTGTGTCTCCTTAGGGTCAGACAGCCTTTGACGTAGCCGATGAAGATGTTGTTGGCTACTTGGAGGAATTACAAAAGAAACAGACCCTTGTGAGTCATTCTCTGGCTGAGGCTCGCAAAACCGCTTTAGTTTCTACACCAAATTAATTTGATAACCTAGTTAATATCCCGACCCAATAATTTAAATATGTTTTGTCTAAATACTACAAAACAGTTTAACTAAGGGATACAGTTTATTCATTCTGTTATCAGGAGTAAAAGTGTTAATTTCATGTCTGGCGTTGGACTTAATTTTAATGCTATATCTAGCCATTGCATTTGTTCTTTCTTGATGCTAATCTTTTCCCATTTTAGTTGCTAAGTGAGAAGAAGGATGTTAAGAAATCTCCATTGATAGAAACTACAACCACAGGGGACAACAACCAATCTATGAAACCACTAAAGAGGTACATAACAATGTAGACAGTCAACAAATTACAAAAATACGAGTGAAAGGGTACTCTTCCACAATTTAAACCTTTTCCTATTAATGTGTTTAGAAGACGTAATATGTTAATCATCCTGTTGACTTTACTTACATTTGTACACAGAATTGAATATACGCAGTTTAATGGATGCATTACCATAACTGAATGTTACGAATGTGTGTTCCAGTAAAGAGACTGTTCTTTTGGAGCCAGAGAAGACTGCCCCTCGCATCGAGACCCTGGAACCAGAGAAGGTGGATGAGGGAGACGAAGGCAAGAAGGACGAGTCGAGCTGCTCCAGTGAGGAAGAGGAGGAAGAAGACTCTGAGTCAGAAAATGAAGCAGGTATGTTACAAAATGGTGTAGTCCATTCCAGATTAGGATGTATATGCTCATTAAATGTTCTTTCTGAAGGCCTTGTACATGTAGTTTTTCTTTGTTCTTCTTTAAAAGGCACTAACAACTATTCTCCGTCCCCTCCAGACAAGAGCAAGTCGTCAGCCCCTGTGAGCATCAGCAACAGCACGCCTGTTCCAGCTTCATCTAGCATCACGGTGTCACCACCCACCAGTCCTACTACTAACCAGGTGACTCCCAGCTCACCGGTCAAGAAGGTACGGCCTGGTGGATAGGTCTACTCCAGCCCCGCTCTGTCTTCAGCTATCTGGAGGTTTGCCTTTCCTGGGGCTGAGGGGCTGTAGATTCCATATGGAAAGGCTCCCTGGTTTTCTTTGTATGCTGGTTGATTCACATCACCCTGAGTGATACACTCGCTGAAATTAAAGCAAAACATTTGGCACCCAAGTTAAGTCCAGTGAAACAGGCTGACAGAGACACAACTCTCCAATGCTTAGATAAACTAAAATAGATTTACATTAATTTATCCAATTTAACGGACGACTGCATGTATTGTGGGTTTACATAAACAAGTTTATGGTTGATGCACCCATTCTCGTAATTTGTGGTAGCAATTTGATTATAAAGCTGCCATACATTATGAACAGAAAGCTAACAAATGCCTAACAGGCTCGCACAGAAATTTATTCGTGGGCTCTGGTTTTTAACAACCATACGTCAACCAATGACGTCACAGCGATGAGCACTCGCTGTAGAGTTCACTGTTGTTCCGTTGTTCCTGTCATTGGCTCAGAGGAAGGGCATTGGGAGGGCATTCTACAAAGGAGAAAGTGTTATTGGCCAATTTAGGACACATTCACGGATGGGTGCAAAATGGAGTTCCTCTGTTTTCCTTGTGTTCGCTGCCCTCTTCTGGCAAGATAAGGTCAATGACGGAAATCATCCTTGCTATGTCTTTTTTCTCTGGCAGGGGGCCTGCAGGCTGGTAGATAAGACTGCTTACAAATATTGGGTAGAAGATCTAGCGTTATATTTTTTCACTAGGACCTCTGCCTCCGAAAGGAATCCACCAGTTCAAGACCTCAACAATCTTTATGCTTTCTTTCTTAAAAAAGAGGGATACTAAAATATCTTTTTTTTGTATTTAATTTTTTTTTAAAGGCCTAGAATTCACGCATTGCAGTGTTTATATAACATGAGTGAGGAAAAAATATATAATTAACCACTAGTGTTGTCTATTGTCTTCTAAAAAGTAATCTGAAACATAACCGCGCTGTTACTTCTGCAGAGAAATGCCAGTCTCCCGTGTCAGGAAACACTGTGGCAGTGTAAACTTTGGTCCACAGAAGCTCTGTGCCATGAAGTGTCTGCTCTTTGTTGCTGCTTCAGTGTCTTTCTTTTCTATATTTCTAACTCTCTCAATTGGCTCTGCCCATCTCTTGTTCTTCCTCTATGTTTCTCTCTTTGTGGCTTCTGTCTTGGTTGGCTTTAGTCTGATTGTATGACTCCCCTATTGCCTGTGGCGGAGCCAAGCGGTCCTGCATTGTGGCGTCAAGGCTTACGCAAAACTGGCATTTCGCTTGTGCCCAAAAAACCTATGGTGAGGCATTGTGTGCACTAGAGTGGTTCTCTTGCCCGGGCACCTCTGCACCAAAAGAAGTTTACCCTAACTCCCACCTAAGCCAATCTAACCAAACCAAACTCCTCTTATTCTCCAACGTGATCTGTTTGCATGGATCTTCATGCGCTCTCTCCTAAAAATGCTTTCACTGTGTGTCTGCGTGACTCTTTTGCCCCCGAATCAAAAGTCAAAGTTTGATTTTAAAGTCTAGTTCAGCCATGTACTTTTTACGTCTGGGAAAGAATGAAGTTGGATTTGGATCATGTATATGGACCCTCTGCTCGTCACTTTCAACATGCACACATGCCCTCCTTCAATACATGCGTTGAATGTGTAGCACAATAATAAGCCTCTGCAGAATCCTAATGTTGTTTGACTTGTGATTAATATGTGGCGACCTGATCTCTTACCTAGACACTAAAACCAGGACTGCTGCGTTTGATCTAATAACAAAAAACAAAAAACCTCTGCACGTTGCTCCCACTCAAAGTCAACGGCTACCTTTTACTTTTCTCGCTTGCCTTTACAGGCTACCCAGCCCTCCGGGAAGGTGTCCCCTAAGGACGACGACCGCAAGGATGAGTCGCCCGCTTCGTGGCGTCTAGGCCTGAGAAAGACAGGTAGCTACGGGGCGCTGGCTGAGATCACGGCTGCCAAGGAGGCCCAGAAGGAGAAGGACCTGGCTGGGGTGATGCGCTCCGCCTCCAGCCCTCGTCTTTCCTCCTCCCAGGACAATAAGGACAAAGAAAAGGTCAGACGTCCTCTCTGGTTGACTCATCTTTTTTTCGTTATCTTTTTTGGACACACACCTCATTGACCTTTTCTTAAAATACCATTTGTGACCAAAATGTGATGAGTACATCTTTTATTCAGATTGACTTGACTTTATCAGATTGACTTTACTCTGTCATGTGGAACAATGATGCATAACAGCAGGTCGCAGTGCACAGAGGGAGTGAACATTTGTAACAGTCCTGTTTTGATGGGTTTCCGCTGCTTTAGTATCATTATAGTGTTTCATCTGTTACATGTTGAATCTTCCCCCCTCAGGCCTTAATCTTGAACCTGCTCCCTGTTTTAACGGTCTTTGTGTTTTTGACGCACAGGAGAAAGATAAAGGAGCCCGGCTGGCCTATGTTGCTCCCACCATCCCCAGGAGGTTGGCCAGTACGTCCGACATCGACGAGAAGGAGAACAGGTGAAACTCCCAGTCTTGGGGTCTCTGTAAATATAGGAGCGCCTTCCTGCTGTGTGCGTTTGGCAAGGGAAGCCGTGCTCCTTGCACTGTGCATGGTGTGTTGCCTAATGCAGCCGCTCTGCTGCTTGCCCATTTCAAGATTACAAGAAAATACGTGAGACAATTGGTTACGGAGACTACAATTTATTTAATAGGCAATTTAAAGTAAGCGGTTTAATAGGCGGTTTAAAGAAAGATGGCAACGCTAAAATCATACCGTACACATTAAACAACAATAGCTAGTCATGCTATTGTGGAGCCAGGGGTACTATTTTAGCTTGTGGTTCTCAGGGACTCGGCTGCTAGTCTGGTACGTAGCGGATCCTACACCCGGAGACGCTGGGACGATGACCTGAAGAACAGCGAAGGCAGTGCCTCCACCAACAGAACCACCCCCAGCTATCAGCGCAGGTTAGCCACACTATGCTACCCAGCACCTCTGGCCCAGCCCTGACCATTCATAACCTGTTAGATCAATTCTCCATAGGTCTGATGAAACAGTCAGCAATGGCCATCTAAACAACAATGTTAACTAATCTATGAAGATGACTTCCCCGGTCGGTCAGACGTTTTTTCCATATTCCCAGCTCTCTCCATATCAATTTGATTGTCACGAGACACGCATGTACATGCTTTACTTGCAACAGCTAATAAGAAAGCTATGCAGATTAACCAAACGCCTCTTATGCATGACTATACTCGTCCTGTCAGGTTGCTGTGCCATTAGTTCTTATACTTCATCATTTTTATAATAACAGCTGTTGTCACAGGCCAGATTGCCTGTGCAGCCACACCCCACCCTCCATCCTGCAGAAAACCCTCCTAGTAACACAGAACCTAGACATGAACAAAGTGTGTGTGAGCTTTTATTTGTATGCTTTATATATATATATATGTATGTGTGTGTTTGTATATGCGTTCCCTGCTAATATGCCTCTCTTGCCCGGCCTACCTCCCACCACGCCAGCACATCCCACACGCTAGCACTAGGGCGGAGTGGCAGCACGCGGGACGTGCCTGCCAAATCCTCGTCTGCCTCCAGCTTGGACCCTAATACTAAACCTTGGCAGTCGCCCGCCTCCCACTACCCATCTTACAGCATTTACCGCAGGTATACAGCCAGTCTGCCAGCCCCTGTCTACCTACCTAGCTACCTAAACTTTGTCTGACTGACTGACTGACTGACTGACTGACTGACTGACTCGGAATGCCGACTCATCTGTTTTTTCCCCCGGTTGTTGTTTGGGAATGTTTTTTAAAGCTTGATTTGGTGCTGGGATTAGACAGGATAAATGTGATGGACTTCACACACCTGGTCCACGTAAGGAACCTGGTCACTTGGTGAAGGGGTCACTAGCTCTCCAGTCGGGTCACCTGGGAATGAAACCCAAAGGAATTGTAATCATTAACATTGTGATGTCTCTTTCGAAGCCTCTTTTTGTCCCCTATTCTCTGTCTCTAACTCTGCTTTCTGGTCCATACTCTGCCCCTTAGTGGTTCCTTTGGCAGGAGGCACGAAGACCTGACCTCCTCCTCCTCCTCATCTTTACCTGCGTCTACCACCAGCACAACCTCGTCTGTTACCTCGCCCACTGGCCACCGCGGCCTGCTCTCCGGCCTTGGCTCCTCCTCCACCTCTGCCCGCACTGGCTCCTCCAGCCTCACCAGCAGGTACACACACACACACACAGACCATACTGCTTGATACTTTACCTTGTGTTCAGGATGTTCTGATGTTTTATCTTGTCTTACACAAAGCTAGAGTGAAATATCACCTGTCTTTTATTGTGAATCCTAGGTACTGGTCTGAGGAGAGTGCGGAGAGGGAGAAGGAGTCTGCTGCTGTCATCCCTACTATGAACACTGGCTCCACTACCACATCCACATCCACAACCACCACTACTGGCATTGTCCTGGGCTCTGACGGAAGGGAGAGACGCAGGTACGACACACACACTCACACACACAAACATTCTACACGGAGGCTAACACACATTAGCCTACTTTCAAGTGCAGGGCTAGCTTGGTCCAGGACTAACATCCAGCAATACACTCATTCACAAAATGTCCTCCCAACACTATGTCCATGTCCTAACATTTGCTTCTGAGCAGATAACAATACACAAACATTATCGTACAGACATGATGTTGTGTTTGCATAGCCTCTGTGTTTCTGGTGCGCTGCTGTCGGATCACTTGTCGGAGTTCTTTTTGAATGCGTGGCATCTGTTTAAGAACAGGGTGTGTGATGTGCTGCTATGAACACTTTGTTTGAGAGGGAGAGCGTGTCTGTTTGAATGGGCTTGAGGGAGCATGTCTTCCTGAGAAGGCAGAATGAAGCCACCTGGTGTGTGTGTGTGTGTGGGGGGGGGGTTTGGAATTCTGTCTGCTCCAACAAGTTCTCCTTATAAGGAAGATGGACCCAAGCACCACATTTCCTCAAGGTTGAGGCTTTGCTCATAAGTGAATGAGTTCATGTGGCAGTAAGCAAAACACAGTCTTAACTGAAATGCATACTTTTGAACTAACTTATCATATTTCCCTTTTTATTTTTGTAAATCAATTACAAATAAAAGATGAAAGAAGCTAAAACTATTTGAAATGGATACTCAATTCTTGAAGTAGGTCTCATAGAAGTCAGACATCAGGACAGCATAGCAGTATACTCAGGTTATGAGTTGTAAATCAGTAAAAAATCTGCCATAGTGGAAGTTGACTGAGTGTATGTTCAACTTGTGTGTTGGTCTCAGGTCGTACCTGACTCCTGTTCGGGATGAGGAGTCCGAGTCACAGAGGAAAGCCCGCTCCAGACAGGCCAGACAGTCCAGGAGGTCTACTCAGGTCAGTCCCCACCACTGCACCGCCATGCACGTTTAGCCCCCCCTGAGCTACTTTTGGCCCTAAGCACCGTTTTATACCAGGACCAAAAAAAATATGTGTTTGATCTTTTCCCTTTTACTATAGCAATGTTCCTAACCGCCATGTGGCTTACGTAATGAGATCATTACCATCATTAGTAGCAGCGCTTTATGAGTTGACACATAGGTCTCAGGGCGTACTATTTCAACAAGGTTCTGGGGTTTCCGTGTTGTCTCAGCAACATGACGGTATAATAACTAAATGTACTTCCTAAATTACCCAGTGAATGGTTTCGCTTTTTCAGCATCACTGTGAATTGAGTTGAATTAGGAATTCCCCTAATATGTTACGGAATGTTAGTTCAGCAGGCTGCAGGATAATAAAATGTCAGCATGAAATTAATATTAGCCTCCAACCCTGTGTCTTTTTTCCCAGGGAGTTACTCTGACTGACCTTCAAGAGGCGGAGAAGACCATTGGCAGGAGCCGCCCGGCACGAACTCGAGAGGAGGAAAAGGAGGAAAAGGAGAAGCAGGATAAGGAGAAGCAAGAAGAAAAGAAAGAGAGGGAGGCCAAGGAGGATGACTACCGGTCTAGGTACCGCAACTTTGAAGAGGTATGTGGCTCCTATGTGTCTTGATTTGCCATCATAGATATGACTCATTGTGTTGTACTACGGTCCACGGCTCTTCATTTAACAAATCATTCGTCATAAACTTATTGGAATGAGCCAGCCGTTGCCATTCAACGGTATGGGTCTATCTCGGCTCAGAACGCCCACACTCATGATGTTTGTACATGGTGTGGCTCCTCTCCAGACCTACCAGCGCTACCGGCCCTCGTCCAGCTCCACCTCCAACACCACCACTGTCAGCACTGCCTCTCCATCCTCTGGTGGATCCCTTACCGCCACCTCCTCCTCCAGCTCCCTCAACAGACCCAACAGCCTGACGGGCATTACCTCCTCCTATAGCCGCGGCTCCGCCAGGGACATTGATAAAGGTCAGCTCCCTCTCAACACCCTGCACTTCAACACAGCACGTGGCCAATCGTTATGAGATGTCAGATCATCTGCATCCTCCTTATCACCTGGTAATGCCAAGTGTCTGGCTCTATTTTAAACCAAAGCAAGCCCAGACAGGTGTTCACAAATCTACTGAACATTGGTAATAGTCCATAGTAGCCAGATTCACATGGGAGCACTACCACATTGTGATTATAAGGATAGATGTGGAAAGAATAAAACTCACAAAGTATGTGTGTGAAAATAGAACGTTTACACTTTTTCTCACTACATATAGCGTCACATTAAGATGTCATGCCATACTGCAATAGGCCTACTCATACAATGTAATTATTTGCACTCAAAACCCCAGATAACTTGACAGCGTGATTACGTAGCCTAGTGTAAGTGGAGTCGGACTCCTTTAGCAACGCGATTGTCTTTTCCTAAGTCCTTATGAATTCTCCTTCATATCTTTCCTTAACCTCATGCCGTTTTCCTTGGGGTTAAGGAAAAGTACATGATCAAAGTTAATAGGACTTACTGTATTTGACTATTCGGATCCCACCAAAAATGTCTCTCTTTGTGGCCCAATAATTTTCCCAGATAGGGCATGTGTGAAAGTATATTTGCATGGACAATATTGCAACACTGAGGAAAGAAAGGATCCCACTGCAGCTTAATGAAGATATTTACCTGGACCAGCCGAGTGGCAGAGCTGCAAGTTGCTGTTACTATACTGTTTTTTAAAGGAAGGATTACATAGGACCATAAAAGTAAATTATGTAAAAGGTCTTTCTTTATTCTTCCTGTATTCTTTGATATAAAGATATAAATTAATAAACACACAATAAGTTAGGTATTCTAGATTTGACACGTCTTTTAGATGAGCACTTACTTAATCCAAATGTGTGTCAGTGGAGAGGGTCTCATCAAAATTTGAGTGCTCTGCCTCAACCTCAATGTCAGGAGGCAGGAGGGTGAAAGAATGACCATCCGGTGTTGGGAGCAAGCTCATCATCATGGTTGAAGGCCTTAGTTGCTGCGCCCCACTCGCCAATCTCCCTAACCTAATTTTCTGGTTGGCTACATCAAGGCAGTTTTGATGATGAAAATGGGCTTGGCCTATAGTTGAACATTATTTAATTTAAATAAACTGTAAACATTTTTATATTTAATTTTCAATTACTGCGATGTTCTCTAGACAGCTACTGCCATATGCCCTGGGATGTCATGAAATAGCATAACTCTTTATTTTCCAGAAGAGTCACAGTCAGAAAGTCCAAATATCAGCAGCTAATTATTATTATTTTAGCACAATTTAGAGAACTGAAAGTATTCCTACACATTTAATTTATGAGAAATTATTAGCTAGACTTGCACTCTCCATGTGGCTGATCTGGCAGGGTTCAATTTACTTTTTAGAAATGTTTCTCCTCCTCAAATCCTCCTATAATTAATTATCTGCGTCAGACTTTTATAACTTTGTTTTGCTTCTTTTTACTGATTTACAACACAACTTTTATTTTTTTATCTGCACTGTCCACTTTTTTTGCTGCAACAATGTAAATTTCTCCGCTGTGAGACAAATAAAGGATTTCTGATTCTGATTCTGATTCTGATTCAACACAATATTTAATAAATAGGTTATATTTCCATATTTTGTCAGATACGTGCATATTTAAATGTGGCAACCTATACACATCACCACCTTGCTGTTGCATCCATCTCAGTGAGCCTGCTTGAGGCTGAGAGTAATTAATGAGAGAACTGAATTCTGTTTTGTCCAATAATATGGATTTATTTTACCCACCTACGTGACATAGTGCCCTGGTGCATGGAGTTCTCTCGTGAAAATACTTTCAATTCATCTGTGCATCACAGCCCCTCTTCTTACTTGTAATGTCTACTTAAGCCCTGGCTGTGAGAATAAAGGAAATGTTACCACCTCACAATGAATTTTCACATGCGTGCACACACACACACACACACACACACTGAATGCATGTTTGAAGTATTGCATTTAAAATAGATACCCAGTTCTTAAGTCTGAATAATTTATTGATTATTATAATTAATTGATTTTTTTATACTAGGTCGAATACTACTATGTCTCTTTTGCAGTGGTGCCCTGTTAACAAGGCACGTATTGAAAAACTTAATAAAACAACAAAATAAAGAAAATAAAACAGTTAACTGTTAACCATTAGTACAATGGTGCGTCACGATCCAATACACGGTTTACAGTCCGCCTAATTCAAACCCCCTCAAAAGTCCTTTTTCCACAAGAGCTCAGCACCAGCACATGCATCTTGTTTGTCAAGCAATGATGGGAGAGTTCCCTTTTCTTTCGTATTTTTTATATGTATCACTTTCTTAGGAATGTTATTTTAGAATTGTAAAAATGGCATCCATACCAACAAGGCATTCAACCACAGATCTTCATTTTATGGATTGAGATGTTTGATATCTCACGTTTTAATTTATATTTTACTTCTAATATTCTCTGAGCTGTCTCTACTCATGCAACATACAGGTAGTCAATGAGGAAAGATGTCCTACGCTGTAACACTGCTGACACAATATTTTCACAAAGCAGAAAGTCACCCGGACACACTAGCACTCTTAAGTAGTTTTGGCTGTTGCCGAGAGAGAGAGAGAGAGAGAGAGAGAGAGAGAGAGAGACTCTTGAGTTAAAACATTTAGTAGTTTTCTTCTCCCTGCTAACAGACCCTATAAATAGTACATAGTCTTAGATTTGAAGTGAGGTAGAGAAGACCACAATCTTGGAAGTAAAACCATCACACAGCACAGTGAAGCATTTTATCACATTTGTGTATATGATTTATTGGTATACACACAGTGTGTATGAGTGTAGATGTTGAAAGGTACATTGTAACACAACCTAACTAAAACAACATCACAAAACCAAAACGGGTGCCTGGAGGGAAAAGCAGAGACTTAAATGCCCAAGGAGCATCAGCCAGAGGCATATACCACAAAGCAGGATTTTGGGTTAGCGAGGTAACTTCAGGTTTACCCCGGGGTAATCTGACTGTACCGCGATGGTGGGTCACTTTTTACCGGGGTAAATCGCCCTGGTAACTTACGCTGCACACCTAACCTGCTCCGGAGCAGGGGCCTATACTACGAACAGAGGTTAAACTACTCCGATCTAACTCAGCGTTAACACGGAAAGTCGGAGTCGACAAACTCTGATTATCCAAACGGGAGTAAAACGGTACTACAACGGTGATTATGATGTGTGTTAGTCGGTGTTAACTCCATGGAGTTGGGCGTGTTCGCATTAAAGGGCCACGGTTGGCAACGTAAGTAGATATTTTGGCCAATGGCTCATGCTCCGTATTTTTTATCTCAGTAGACAGCACGGTGATAATGTCAGGATATGACTAATTTAAATAAATGTTAACGGCTAAATCTGGGCAGCGCATTGCTGAGAGTAAAGTCGTAGCAGTATTGTCATATGTCATATGTGCATGTTTCTGCAACTACGGAATATTTTACTCTCCCAAATTTAAACAATATAACCTCTTATGATTTAGAACTTTAACCAATGTGTTCTATTTTGCATTACGGACACTTGTTTCATTTGTCACATAATTGAGATGTAAGGATACATGAAACAATATATCTAAGATGTGAAAACAATTAGGATTAGGCCATTAAATTATAGCCTACACATGGGCTACTCCCTAAAGCACATAGGTTTTATGAATGCAGTGACATTCTAACAATCATATCAGCTGCAACCACAGCGGAAAGCGCGTTTGAGACTAGGCCTATAGGCTATTATACTTTTTTTATTAACTGTTATAGTAAAGATTTTTCGAGTTAGAACAATACACTTTTGGAAGCTAACTTTGAATTGGCAAGAGCTTTATATACGTTAACACTTAGGCTATATGTTGAGTTTTTTTCTTCAATGGTCTGCAACAGTAGTTTACGTTTCCCAAAAGCAAATGTGTGAATGGGTGAGAAATATAAGGTATGGCGTGAGAGTGTGTGAAGACGGTCACTTGCGTGAGTCTCAGGCTCAATGCGTGAGAGTTGGCAGCCCTTCATGTTATGTTTTTTTTCCTAACTTATTTGGAAAGGTGGTCCTCGGAAGTGGGCCTTAAGATCAGAATGATCAAAAACATGCCCAGCTTTTACAAAGTGCTTATTAAAATAATCTACAATATGTTGTTTGTTGTTGTCAACAAGTGAGCTGGGTACCTTGATGTAATAGGTTTGTTCTCTAACTCAAAGTCTTCCAGAGTGTTTTTTGGGTGACTCTGAGAAAATTGTTGATTAAAATAATTGACTTTGGCATTTCTGATAGTGTAAATAGACCTTTTCCGAATTTGTTTTTAAATTCTAGCCTTCCTCCATGGAAGATTATTTTGCTCTAGTAAAGCAGAAAGCTCCAGATTAACCCGAAGACTACAGCGGTTTTTAATCCTGAGTCTTTTAACAGGGGCATGTTTGTTAATAGTGGAAGTGAAGTAATCTTTAAAAAAACACCATGCCTCCTCCACAGTAGGAATCAAGGTAACTTTATGCCACTGTACAAGTGCCAAATCATGCAAGAATGCCTGTACATTAAAATTCTTAAAATGTATTTTTAAGATAACAAGGGGAGGAGAGGTAAGTTTTTCTCTGCCGGAAAACAGTGGAGTGCTCTCTCTGGGTTGGGAGTGAGTTGCTGCCCCAAGCGAGGGAGTTCAAGTATCTCGGGACCTTGTTAGAAAATGGAGCATGAGATTGACAGGCGGATTGGTGCAGCATCAGCTGTAATGCGGGCGT
>JAVQIZ010043100.1:0-15460 GCA_036023535.2 Galaxias brevipinnis | reverse complement strand
TCAGAATTGGCTAAAATGGTCAAAGTCAGTTTTGTAGTGTTTATATAGCTGTTGTGGAGGATATCATGAAGTCTTGTTCCAGTAAAGAAAAACTAGATGGTAGTAATTACATAATTTTTCTTGAAACGGGTCACGGGAGACCCGAACACAACATAAGGGTTAAGATAGGCCTATTTAAAAAGTTGATGAAAATTTAAGGGATTTTCAACATGGGTTGGTTAACATAATTGTTTGATAAGAGAAGACCAAGAATCAAACCTGTCTTCGTTTGAGATAGGCTAAATACAACGAAAACATAGCAACATTTTATTTCTCCACTTTGTTGTTATTTATCTCAAACTTGTCTGGTTAATAAAAAAAAAAATCAAGAACAATGAAAGTGTTTCACAGTTTGCCTCCTGTACTGTTCTTGCCGACGTGGCACATGGTATTTGCAAATTTGAAATTTGTAGTGGAAAACACATCACATTATGTTCTTAAATGCCATGCCTCTGCCTTATTTTGGATTAAGTTCTGATTGCAAGTATTTGAAAGTAGTACGGATCCAGGATCTTTGTCGGTCAATAGATAAATTGGCCTACACTTAGATGGCAAACACAATTAGCCTAGCTATGTCAGAATTTACTATAATGTGTCAGAACTGACTCATTTTAATGTAATGTTGACTACAGTACAGTAAAATCAGTTTCTGCGTTGAGAACTATCTTTGCACGCAAAGAAAATACAAATAGATGTGGTCATTTGATTTTGAAATCTTTTAAAAAGTAAAACAATGGAATTCAGTTTCGATTATAGCGTCATCTACTGGTATAAAACGACCTGACCGGAAGTTTACGGATGAATATCTTCCGGTTAATATTTTGTGTACCTGTGTAAACACGGTCACATGACTCCAGCCCCTTAAAAATGAACGCTGGAAATAACCAGCTGAAAGCATTACTGATTATATCCATTACCAATTTATATTTATACGTGACTTGTCAGCTGGCTGAACTGCAGGTAATTGTTCATTCCTTATCAATCATTTTAAATAAATGTTAGAGAGCAGTAGATACCCAATTGGTAATATAATGTGTTGGCACTTTGCAGTTCGATGTGTGAAGACGTTCATCATTTTTTTTGACAGATATGTAACCGATGTAATGGGACTGTCCTAAATAACACCACATTTGGACAGTTTTGCAATACATCAGCTGGATTAATTAAGGGACGTTGCTGTCTACTGACAGACAAGACAGGGGATCTGGAGTACGTTATAGGGTAGGCTGCTGCAGTTTCACTTTTTGTATGTTATACTTTTAATGCACGCCTTTTACCTTGATGTCGATATACAATTGAGCATTTGTTCATATGCTGTTAAACTTCATTAAGGTTGGATCTATCTAATTGCTCTTTGAGTGATGTTGTGGATCTACAAGGGGCCTCTACAGCAGAACTTATGTATGTAAAAGCATACACTATTTTATTAAGTCAGACTAATATTTAAGCAATAACGCGGTTTTGACTTTCTAACATTTTAAATTCTGCAGAGACCTCTCATTCAACCCCATTGTCAATTTGAGTGATTCGGTTTTTCAAGGATTTATTCAGTTAAATCGTATGTAAGTATGTATAATATGCATAATTGGCTTATACATGTAAACGCTATAAACTTTGTGCTAGTTGAGAACTGTATTTTTTGTTTGTAATAACACCCCCTCTAATTCTGGCTATTTGAGGATTCTGCCTTTAAACCTAGAATGCCCAGGGGGCAATGTATCTTGGGGAACGGTGAAAGTCGAGGGGGGAAATATTATTTGTGAGCAGCAGAGGAACATCTGCAATCAAACTGGACAATTGTGTAAGAGTCTGGAAGTTCTCTTTATTTCTCAGTGCTGTTTGTGATAAGACTATTTATTGAAATTATATTAAATTCACAGCCTTAAACTGTCCAGAGAGTTCCCTCTGTGCACCCTATGGCCCAGGCTTCTTTGAGTGCAGCTGTACAGCTAGTCACCATGGATACAAATGTCTTCGAGAGGTCAGTAGGTCATGGCTGCACCAAATACAGCATGTCTTTGTCTAAATTTAATATTTCTTAATAAAAAAAATACTACAAGGGTTGTTTACAGTGGACCACTATTGTAATATAATATGTGAAGGTAGTGTTAGTTAAATGTTATGTTTTTTCTGGCAGGGTGAATTTCCAGCTGTCCAGGTGTTTGGCCCTCTTGGAGCCACGACAGTTGTGGTTTCTATTCTGTTATGGGTCACCCAAAGACGCAAGGCTAAATCAGTCTGATTTTATATTGACCATGGCCATATACTAAAGCTGAAACCAGATCCTACAAACATCACAAGCATCTCAAGCAAAACTGACGGGCAAAATAATGGCTGATGTAATTTCAAGCACATTCTATGACTTTTGTTTGTCTGTAGTAGGCAACTAATCCACGAGTATTTTTCTATACTAAAAACTGACAATGATTGATGACATAAAACTGTAACTCAACATTTTAATTGAAAATTGTATCACTGGTCTTTTACGAACAAGCTGCAATCGGTCGTATTTGGAAACACTTAGAAAATCGTATTAATTGGCCTTTATGTTTTTGGCCAACTTTGCTGAGAAAGTTTACAATGTTTGCAATATACAGAAAGATTGCAATGTTCTTTATTAGCAGATAAGGGCAGTACTGAAAGTAACCTTTCATATTGTGTGCAATATGTCTATTCATTTTCAGGCAAACTTAAAAGTAATACATCTAAGATTAAGCTATTTAACAGGGAACCTAAGAGGGCAGCATCAGGGTGCTTTTCTTTTGAATGACGGCTGTGTTATACATCGCTTTTTATGCATATGTAATGAAGCTTCGATTACTTTGTATTTAACAGATGTTACACAAAACATTACATTGGCCTGTATTGTGTATGCATATCAAAACGAGCTTGATTCAGTTTTTATGAATACAATTATGGGTATTACTGACACAAATATCAAGTAAACTGACCATTTATATTCAAATTTGTGGCAGAAAATTAACAAACCTTGTTTACACAAATATATATTATGTATCTTTTTTACTGGTGTTGCTTGCTTTGTGTTTTTAAAGTTTGTGTCATATTCAAAGAAAGCTATCCACAAAAATGTGCTTTGTTCAAAATTTCGACTAACGAGTTTGAACGCTGTGGGAAAATAATTGTGTTCATATTTTTGTAAAGTTGAAAATACTGTGATTTTGTGGGGTGTCATCTAAGAAAGTCATACAACTGTTCCCTTTAACTACTTTGATATTAAGACTCAATCACACCCAATGTATCATCAAAAATCTTTCAGCCAATATATTTTTCTAGAGATTAGCAGTAGTTTGAACTGATGTGTCTCGCATTCTGACCGTGCACATACATCTAATCTTCCTTTGGAGTCTACGTCTGTGCGCAGTGAGCTCAGGACTTGCATAAACAACTGTATTTACCAATCGGTCTTACTCTCACTTTTTTACCTAATTTAGCCACATTAGAATCTTGTAAATATATTTTCATGGTCAGACAAATTCCACAAAATTTTGGTGTGGAAATAAACTGTAATAATCAGTGATATTTCACATGGTACCAGACCACTGGAGAGTACTAAATATTAAGCCAAGCACAACGTTTGCATATCATTGTTACTTTGTCCTGTGGCAATAAATAGTGAGTCACTATTGGTGACCCGTCTTTGTTAAACTCTCAAACTGTGAGAAAACACACACTGATAAAATCCTGTGGCATTTCAGATATACATTTATTGCATGCAAAAGCACAACATGAGTGTATGCATGCCGACAGGCGTGCTTCCCAGTATGCGCTCTGGCACACAGAGAGGAAAAGGACCACGCTCACTGGTCCACGTTTTTGACCCTAAGTACAACAGGCACCGATGTGCAGGGGATCATTCCCAGGTCTGTGATGACCAGGTCCACAAAGTCAGGAGGGGTGACATCGTAAACCAGGTTGAGCAGCCCCAAAGATTGCACATCCTGCCAGTGCTCTAACTGGGTCTTCCCCTTCCGGGTCACCATGAGGTCATCTGGGTCATCTGACAAGAGCAAGGGAAAACCGTCAACACCATGGGTTTTGTCTTAAAGGCTCATTTTGAAACTTCAAGGGGATATTTTTGTTGTTGTTGCCATATTTCACTGACTAGCCTAATGTCTGAAGCCAGGCCTACACCGTGAACAAGTCTGGTTAATATCCCAAAAATATGTGCAATTTTTAAACTAACTATTGCAGGAAATTTGGCTATTTGCCGTCGTTAGGACAAACGTTTGACACATTGAACTGGCCAGGTAAAGCTACAATTGAGCCTGCAGGGCAAGCAAAGGTAATGCCTTCACAAGGACACATGCTAATAGTGCTGTCTAAATTCTGCTGCCTCCATACCTAGCTCGTTGGACACAAACGAGTCAGTCTGCACTCTCTCACAGAACTTGTATGTTTCGCAGCACACCAGAACGGGCACGTTAAAGGCCTTGGCCACCAGAGCAATCTGGGATGTCCCCACCCGGGACATCACATATCCGTTGGCCAACAGGGCATGGGCACCTAGGAACACCTTCGACACCTAGGGAGGAGAAACGGCAGTTAGATATATGGGAAATAAGGGCATGTACTAAACATGAAAGCTTTGAAGTTTACACAACGGCGAAACAAAAATAATATCGTCCATGTATGCAAAGCAAAACCATAATAATTCCAATGTACTGAATGATAAAGGCCTAATGTAACGAAGGCATAGAAGCATCTCCAGTGTTACCTCTGGTAGGATGTAGGAGAGAGTGGAGATGAGGACGTAGGTGCAACGGATGCCTTTCTGGACCAGGCGCCTCAGGGCCTCTCTGCCCTCCAGCCTGGGCCGACTGTCCACCACAATCACCCGGAACTCTCTGTTCTTCTCAAAGGCTTCACACAGAATGTGGTTGACCAAAGACGAGCTTCAACGCAGGAGATAAGTGACACTTTAGTCTTATTTTGCAAAGTCTCACTTTATTGTGTTATTTCTTGCAAGGTTTTGAATGAAACAGTACTGAACTGAAAGAGCACGCTGTCCCCGAGTTTCTACATATGTAATCTAAAGAGTTCTTATGGCATGAGGCGAGATTCTTACCATCCGTAAACTAGAATGACATCTCCATTGCTGATCTTCTCTATGGCATACTTGGAGATTGCTTTGGCTGCCAGAAGGATCTTCTCATCTATGTAGCGGTCTATACAAGTCTGCAGTTTGCTCTTAGCCTGTTTGAGGTAGCATCAATTAAATCAATTGACCCAGGTTCAAAATGAATAGTTAGGGAAATGAGTGGCACATAAAGCATATCCCATACCTCTTCCTCTTTGCATTGACTAGGAATATTAGAGATTTCTTTCTTGATGTATTTGATTGCGTTGCCCATGCTTGCTGACAGTGGGCGGCATTGGTTTAGAAAACTATAAAAGCAAAAATAAAAACAGTATAATGTTGTACTGCAATAATATATTTTATGTAATATATATGAAATGTACTGTGTACAGATGAGGTATGTAGTACCTAATATAGGGCTTGAGCTTGTTGACCAGGTCTCTTGACAGCTCCTCATTAGGAGGGGTAGTGTAGTCTCTGATGACCTGGGGAGACGTGCAGAGTTACAGGAATAGTTCCACTATACCTTTAACTGTTCCAACCACATGTAGTCTCGTAGTAGAGGGATTTAGATCAGCCACAGAGGACCATTAGGTGGGGCCATACCTGTTTGAAGGCGTGCAGTAACGATACGGAGCGGGCGTTGGATCCTGCCACAATGCCTTGGGAATACTGCAGACCCAGACGCACGATGGCAGGATGGATGACAGAAGAGGGAATGCTGTCAGACAGAACAATCAATGACAGATTAATCAATCTGCAATCAGTGACAGACTAACACAAACAAAAGTCTTTGGATTTGGCAACTCCCACATGAATTACCCATTACTTTAAGTAGGAACATAAAGTTGAACAATTTTCCTTTCTACCCTGCTCCATATGTTGTGTTTATGGGTCCCAGCTTAACGGCTACCTGAGCAGCTGTGTGAGAGGAGCTTTCCGACTGTACTGGTGCAGGTGAGAGAACAGGCTGACTTTGTAGCCATAGTCCAACCGAAGTGGGATCTGTAACACAGCAAGATTTACTTTGAGTTCAAAGGTCAAGGGACGTCAACACTGGAAGACAACAGGAACACTCCCATCATGGCGATGCCTTGGGACAATCCAAACACAACAGTTTGTATAAATTCATGGCTTTGGTAAACATACTGTACTCATGGGCTTTTAGGGATGAAAGAAACTAGTCAGAATAGTCGCTAGAGTTTTTGATATTATGACCAATTAATTCGTGATTTGGTAACAAATAGCTATACTTTGGGGGTCAACTAAATCTTCCACTAATTTATAAAACAACACAAACAAAATTGTGTTTGGCAATATAAACATTAATATCAATGTAACACTGCCAAAATCACAGGACAGATTCTCAAAATCCCATCTGTGTAAATGAGCACAAAAACACACCACTTGCACTGCAACCAACTCATCAACACACAGGGGCAGATGTACTTCTATTAGAGAGTGACTGGGCTGGTCCCAGGAAAGAGCAAGATGTGACTTTTCATTAATGTTGGATGTGTCAAACCTGCAGCTGATGGCTTAATCAGCGCATGTCCCCGCCCTCTTAACAGTAATTTACAGTGTCCGGTTCAAAATAAAGCAATGGAATGCTTTATATGGTTCTATCCATCATGGAACCACCAACTCTCAAAAAAAAAAGAAAACAAACATTCCCATCAAACCTAGAGCTACTACAGGGGCATAATTCTATTATTATTTTTATTATGGCATGACTGCTTACAAACCAATCACAACGCTGGATGACTTCTTGTTCACTCATTTGGAAAAGAGTAATTTTCGTCTTGTTCGGATGACTGCTGCCAACGCGCAACTTGGAGTGCACCTGCTTTTAGGATACGGAGCAAAACAGATGTGCCGCCGTTTTCATAAACACAACGGACTACATAATGAGTCTCTCCATGTGCATCTCCTTGGTTTTTGCACCGAACTCTCACTTTTCCCTCAATCCTCCCATTAATGCATATGTATGAGTAGGAAAAGCGCAACTTGTCATTCTGCTCTCCTGCGTCAGGCAGAATGTAGTTTTAGCCATGTGCGGTGTGTTGGTGCAAACCATGCGCTGCGACGTAATTACACCTAAAATAGGCGCTAACGTGTTAGTACATCTGCCCCACCGTGTGGGGACCAGACCCCATACCTTCATAATAGAGACTATTCCTGGTGTCTGGAAGAGAATGTGCCGTGAGGGAAAAGAAGACTGCTCATTAACACAATTGATCTTTTTCTTTTACCTTTATCAGTCTAGAGCTAGGCAGTTAAGTTCCTACTACAAGGCATTACTATTTACAGTGATGGCCTGGGGGAACGAGCACAGTGACACCTGGACCCAGCACAGTGTTAGTCCAGTCCTGATGGTCACTGGATCAGTTCAGTGTTAGTCCGGTCCTGATGGTCACTGGATCAGTTCATTGCTAAGTGTCTAGCTCAAGGACACATCAGTGGTTGTTATGGTGGGCTGAATGAACTCAACATCTGTTCAGAATGCATCCAGCAGCTGTTAAATCACCTATTCACTAGCAAACTAAAACTGGAGTCAAACTAGCAGCGTCACCAAAAGACTCATTTTGAATCTGAATTTTATAGAAATACACATATATGTACTTGACCATTTTCGTTCCTAATAATAATAATAATTAAACAAGTGTAGAGGATCCATATCCCTGGAAACTGGACTCAAAGCCACTCCAATAAAGTGCTGCTCCATAACATGAAGTAGCCTCCTTACATTACTGTTCACGTGGACTATCCTTTTATGTCCAACAGGAGAGAGGCACAAGCCTATTTTTTATCAACTAAATAATTCACCATACACCTTAAGAGTCTCTCCACAACCATAAAGTCACTGCTTCTATTGAACATTAAAGAACAAGCCCATTTCCCAAAGGGGGAAAGGGCATGAGTATTATCAAAGATATATCAAACCTGTTGTCTTTCCAACTTCTTGGCCAGTTTTTTCACAACTTCTGGGTTGTCTGCTTGGATGTGCTCTGGCAGCCTTTTCACCACTGTGCAGGATACACAGATACACATAGGAAACACTGACCTAAAGTTCTACCATACCACAAAAATCAATGAAAGTGCATTTTTGAACTGTTGTTGCTGTCTATCCATTTTCCCTGTTTCTGTTTAATTGTTTATTTCTGTCAAGTTAGCTATGTAAATGTTGTGAAGCAACTTTGGGAGTCAGAAAAGCGCTATATAAATAAAATTAATTATTATTATTATAATTATATTTATATATATTATAAATGTATCTCTCTGTACCTGGCTGAAGATCACTTGGCGGAGCCTTGGCTTTGCTGGTGCTGGCCGGCTGCCCCGGCTCTCCCTTCTTGCCTTGTTTGAGAGCCCTGTCCGCCTCCTGCCGAGCTCTCCTCTCTGCCTTCAACTCAGACTTACTCTTGGCCGGCTTGTCTGCAGGGGCGCTGGCCTCTGAGACAGGAACAGGTGCTGGCGCCGTGACTGCTGGAGGAGCTTATAGGAAATGAGAAAAGCGCACAGGCAAAAGACAATGAAAGGGCAAAAATTGGCGCAAAAAAATCTGAGTCGGAGACGAATAGCTTCATACAAATATGATCTGTCACTCACAGGATTGCAACTAAAAGAAGCGGACTATCCCTTACAAAGACTGCCAGCGGAGTTCAACTAATGAAATGACATTACCTCATCCACTTTACTGCCCTGCATAACTATCAAGTGCAGCAGGCACGGAAGGTCCTTGAGTCTTTGGCAAAGTCTTCAAACAAACAGAAAGGGATAGATATTTCGCTGGATGAGACATGAGTTAATTCATAAGGTGAATAAATATACCTTTTTGCGATGTGGGTTGTGTAGTCGGTTGTGTTGTTAGGGATTGGGGCTTCTTTTCTTTCTCAATTTCCAAGGGAAGCTTGTCATCCCCTTTTTCTTTGTTTTTCTTCTGTTGTTTTTTTTCTTTTCTCAGTCGTTGTTTCTCCTCTTTAGTCAACTCCCTTCCTTCACTCTACAAGACAAATTTGAATTAGAGATCCAGACCACTGCGTTTTGATTATTCTCCAACCTTGTCTTATTGAAATGCATTAATTCACTCACCTTTGCACGTGAAACATCTTTTGTCTTTCCATCTCTTTCTGTAACAGAATCAAAAGCAAAAAATACTTAGGATGGTCGAACAGGTTTTGGTAGTAATGTGTTTAGCTTGAATGTGCAAAAACAACATTTGTCACAATGGCAGCTTTGCTTGAATGACATATAGCTGGTGAGGATAGGGGACAATCTACCTGCCGTATTTAATGAAACGTTAGTGATACCCGTAGTCGTAACAGTAACTTAAAGCTTCTACGTGGGCTAGCTAACAAAAGCTAACGTAACAAGGAAAAATAAGAAATTGGTAGCAATGGCTCCTGAGCATCTAACAAAAGGCAGATTTTTTTTACTTGCGATTACTATACAACAAGTGAATATTTAAACGGTGTCTGCATGGCACGAATGATGCAATGTCCACCAACAGCATGTAACAATATACCCCTCAACTTCAGAAGCTTACTACTACTACTAGCCATGATGCTACCGTATTATTATGGGTACTAACGTTAAATAGACAGCCTAACACTGTAAGCAACAGCAACACTATAGATAAATACCAAAATATGTAAATGGATAAAAAAACGCTAAACACCGAATTAAGGAAAATTAAAACTATTAATTTCTGTTTTAAAGACTCACCTGCCTCTCCTAAGTCAGCCATGTTTTTTACGCTGGCTTCACGTTTCTTGTTTCTGTGAACGATTCTGAGCGATTGAAGCAAAGTTGTGCCTCTCGTGGTAAATACGTGCGCCTGCAAGTTTTCCTCTTGTACATTTTCAACATTTTACCGGAAGGGCAACAATATTGTGTATTTGTGATACAAATAACCGACTCCATTTGAATTGGTAGTGATACTAGCAATGCGTCTAACAATGACTACAACGGCTCAAAATTATAACTTAGTGTTACATACAACTAAGAGTTAGATTACTCTTATGTGAACACTGAACAAATAGTCCATGTTTAGATCATGTCATTTACAGGTTACTTAAGAGATCGAAAACAATTGTGGTGCATGAACTACATAATCTGGATGTAATATATTATCACCATCCCATATCAGACACTGTTTCTATGGTCCCATGTACCACTGTTCCAGACAATGTGTACATATTTGACAGTAGGCCTATGTACATGCAGGCCCTTGTCATTGCTTTTGCAATACTGCCAACTTGTTACTGATGATTGATTGTGGTACACATATATTACTGAGGAGGAGCAGGAGGAAGAAGAGGAGGACATTGTGGTGAAAAGAATGGTGTCCGTGGACCTCCACTGAGCTGTGGTGTGTAGGGTCGTGGTAGAGAACAAGGTTTTGTATTTTACAGTACAGCAAGACAGTGAGTTAATGAAGATGTTTAAGTTGGGTATACTATGGGTATGATGCGTGTGGGTGATCTAACCTGTTGTTCCTATGGTATTTCGTCATATTTCATCAGTTAGTTATTTGAATCAATGATTCTAAATGTGCAAGGTTTCTTCAAGGTTATGAATAAAAAATTTGAGATTTTTTAAATAAGACCGCTTGTGTTATAAGTGCTGATGGTTTGAGTGTTGTTTTTGAAAAATGACCACAAGGTTGTGTTTTTAGTGTCGAAGCGATTATTATTAACAAATTGGCCACTTCTGATTCAGTAATTTCCCAAACTTTCTCTGTTTCAACAAAATAGAACAGAATTGTGGTTTTGTGGAACCCCATCAACTTAGAAGACAGAGTTTTAAGATGCTTTTTTTTCTCTGGAGTTTGATTTGATTTGGGCAGGATATGCATTGTACATGCTGACAGTGTGTTCTTGGGGTAAGGGATCCTTGTTGAAAAACTTCATGGAAGATTCAGTAAAGGTCCTTTCGGCAAAAGTGAATTATGGGCTCATGTATGCCAAAGTAGCCAAACTACAGTATGTCTTTCGTTCCCATTTATGTCTGCTTGACAAATGTTTGCGGGGTAGATTTGTCAGATATCCCTCGTCAGCATTGTGAGAGACTGATTAGTAACAGGAAGTTTGGGAGGTCAAAACTTTCTTTAAAGTGTAATTGAATAATGCTTTAATAGGCGCTCTTCCTTGGAAACAATGTTTTTATAAATGTGCTAAAAGTTTCCGGCTAAGCTTTTAGATTCCACTCATAAATGTGACCTTGCAGTTATTTTATTTAAAGTATTTGTGCCCCCAAGTTACAATAATTATTATATATTATTATTTCATATCACTTTTATTTGATAAGCTGAGAGAGAGAGAGAGAGAGAGATAGAGAGAGAGAGAGAGAGAGAAAGAGAGAGAGAGAGAGAGAGAGAGAGAGAGAGAGAGAGAGAGCTAGGAACAGCTCTGTTAACAGAATAATCATAACACTGTGTCATACAGAGTTTGTCATACAGAGTTATATGAATAAAAGTGCATGTGCATGTGCATTTCCTTGACCATTCATTTCTGCTCTACAACTGTGCAAACGAGGAAACGAGTGTTCTGTTTTAATTTGGAGAGGCAATGTGCATGGCAGATAAGAAAGAAAGAAAGAAAGAAAGAAAGGCAGACAGGCAGGCAGGCAAGCAGGCAGACAGACAGACAGACAGACAGACAGGCAGGCAGGCAGGCAGGCAGGCAGGCAGACAGACAATAACAGAGTTATTTCACTGACCAACTAAAAGGAAATGGAATGGAACAGTTGTGAAAGAGACTGTGAGGTATAGACAACAGCACTATAAAAATGTTTTCATGTACAATAGTACACCCATCTCTCTATAAAGTATACCTGCTTATTACACTGTTTCCTTATGAACACAATTAACCAGTGGGCTAGCGTATCTGGTCACACTGTACACTATGGGTCATTGTGTCTGTGTAGCATGCTTTTCTGTTTAAGCCTTCATTACCTGTGGAGATGCACATTACTTTGAGGCCCTAACAAATTGTCAAGAAGGGAGTTTCATATATTTTAAAGTTTCTTCTTATAATCATAACTGTATAATAAATTATATGAAAGGTTTACCCTAGTTTTGCCACACTCCAGCAGGCATCTCAAACACGGGATGGAAGACCTTCTAGAGCGGCTGTGCACTGAGATATCTGAGGCAAGACATGCCAACCTTTCCCATTGGCCAGTAACAGAAAGGTTAGGCCTATGCATGGCATAACCTTTGATGAAAGAATTCATCTTAGATACTATTAGACAGAGAGAAAGACCGTTATCTGGTTGACTTCTCCTTATTGACAGTTACACAATTACTTGTAATGGTATAGACATTATAGAGTAAATGAGAAGTATAATAATATCATGTTAATAAATAACTATGGCCCTGTATTAAATCGTTAAATTAAATCAGTTTTAAGATGTAAGTTGGACTAAATTATAAATGCGTTGTGGTAACTCTTTTTAAGTTAGGTTTAATATGACCTCTGCCAGAATATTGCCAATTCCTACAAATATGTTGTATGTCTGTGGCCTATTTCTCAATCTTATCTTGTGTTTTTTTAAGTGGGAATACTCTGTAAAAACAAAGAGACCTTTTAATTTCAGCTTTATTGTTTGAAAACAATTAACCAGAAGACACATCTAAGACGACAATTTTAAGGATTAATTAATTTTCAAAACATAGCACAGAATCCAGAAGATAAACACACAAAAGTGAATGATGCACTCATGTATGCCGAGTAGTAGCCAAACTCCAGTATGTGTTTGGTTCCCGTTGGTGTGTGCTGACTGAATTCACGACGCAGTAGCTGGTTGAAGGGGACCAAACCTCACAGAAACACCTGACTTGGTTCCGTTTGACCAGCCACAGCAAGGCGTGTTGCTTTAGGTCGAGAGGGAGAACGAGAGGGACAGAAAGATAGAAGTAATAGAATGTAAGATGAGGGAGAGAGGTTTTTTGAGAAGGGGTGCATTTAGAGAAGAAGAAAAATCAGCAAGAAAAAAAGACCAGGATGAGGCTTTTCCATCACTGTCCAGGAGTCATGCCATCAGATTATCCTGTCTCTTACCTGAAGAATGGAAAAAAGAAAACGGGAAGGTCAGTGGACGTCAAAGTGACAGCACCATAAACAGGACATACAGTTCTGGATTAGTGTCCATTGGAAGAACATGACTCACATGATGGAAGTTCAGCAAAAGCAACAGTAGGTGGATATCATGTCTGACCTCATATTAGAAACAGAACTTTAATCCACCCCCTCTATCTCATTGAGGGCTACACACTTGGCCTACCTCTTCTTTCTCGTTCCCGCTCCATTTCTCTACCCCCCTCCCCGTCCCTGTTTTTATGTAAACCCCTCGGACAGCTGTGCCTCGTCAATCCCCTGACTGTCAGCAGTTGGTGTAGGCTAACTCCATCAATGGCCCTGAGACTCCAGCTAATGACACAAATACCTAAGGTGAAGGAGACCACCAGAGGCACGGGGCTTTCACCTGTTCACTTAGGGGTGGGTGCGTACTGACACACACACGCACACACACACACACACACACACACACATGCTCATGGCGTCCACATGAAAAAGCTTTGCATTTGACTCTGACTATCAAACCTCACTGAAAAGACGATGACGTTCTACCACAATGTCCTCACAATGTATACACTTTCATTTCTCTGGACATTTCTTAATTTTTTTTTCAGGTGGCCAGAAGTGTCTTTCTAGTGTGACGCACAAGTCCCCTTGAAACCACACACTTCCTTACATTCCATAACTGGCGTATTCATATGGGGATATAAGGAAGCATGTCTTCACAAGAGGCAACAACTGGATTCACTGCTGGCAGACACAAAGCCTCCTTTCAAAGTTACAGATGATTTCTAGCGGGAGACCGGCGCTATCTAGCGAGGTGCAACCATGGTTAATTGGGAAAATGTTTAAGCACAGGACTGATTACTGCAACTAACATTTTTGTGGCAATACCAAGGTTATGTGGACATTATCTAGATTGTTAGTTTCCTTACTGAGATTTTTTTTATTGGAACTGTTAGTTTATACACTGGTGGTTGAGCTAGATTTAGGCATTTGAAAATTAGCAAACCAACAGTAAGTTATACATTGAATAACAGAACCTTTTAATCGTTAATGTCAGTGTAACTTAAAATCAATGTCTAGAAAATAGGATCATCTCCAAACAGAGGTTGTGAGAAGGTTGCAGTGTGATGGCTAAAGCTGCCATGCTGGATGATCAACTGTCCCTCATGGTAACTTTAGCCCCCTGTGTCCAAATAACAGTGCATAAACCCAGCCGGACCACTAACACATGAAGGTCATTATACATGAAACGTCCAAAGCATTGGGTCATTAGCCATTCAAAGACATGTGTGCACAAAATGCTAAAAGAAGACTTAGAAAGTGAACTATTTTCAGCTTAAATATTTGTACATTCCTCCCACAGTAAAAGCTAAACCGTGCGTCTCATACCTTCATGGATTTTCGTTTCTCCATGTCTCTCCTTGGAAGTAGGTCTAGACGGAGCTTGGCTGCAGGCCTTTTTAGTCTTCCTGTCCCACTTTGCAGCTACAAGCAGCTCGACTGGAGGAGCGTCCCCTCTGCTATATAATAACCCACGGACCAACCTGGTCTACGAGGAGCAGCACGGAGCGCCTTACCATTCCCCACAGAACTTCCCAGTCTCCCCTCACCTGACAGAGGTGCCATGTCCTGCCTGATAGTGTCTTGCCAATCGTAAACCCGACACACAACCTAACAAATGTTCCCACTTACACGCTACATCAAATCTGGTAACCTGACAGTGAAATGACAAGCTTTAGGAAGACAGAACGCAACATGTGACCAAATGTTTACAAAACGACATGTTGTACCTGAACAAGCTCTCCGGTCATAGTCTCTATACAACTCCCAGACATCCAGCCCCTTTGCCTCAACCCCTCTCTCCCTGCCCCTGTCCTTTCCTTTCCTCTCCCCCTGTTCCCATCCTCTCCTTTCCTCTTGGATATCATCCTCCTATGTGTCCTGTCCGGTGGCGTGTGTCCGGCCTTTTCTATACGCTGGGCGTGCCCCCCTCGGCAGCGGCCTCCCACCTGTTGGTGTCCTTTAGAAGCCTGGGCCTCTCCTGCGCCTCCTGTCCAGCCCAATCAGGTCTGTGACAGGGGGGAGCCAGCCTGTGAAATCACACCTCTCAGCTGTTCGCACTGGGCTCGAGACACCCTACACTCCTGTTGTCCACCCCCCCCACGCGCCCCTCCCTGCTTTGCGCCGAATGTCAATGGTTCCTTTTTTGAGAGAAAACTAAGAGGAGAAAGAAGAT
>JAVQIZ010043075.1:0-15283 GCA_036023535.2 Galaxias brevipinnis | reverse complement strand
GACGATGGTCGGGGGGGTTGGGGGGGGGGGGGGGCACGTACCTTCCGCCCGACCTCGTTGTTGTGCAGGTTCATTAGGGTCCTGGCGTTCTGTTTGACCTCCCGGGCGTCCACGAACACCTTGGAGAAGCCCAGGCCGTAGCTGATGTCCGCCGAGCAGCCGCCCCACTTCCAGCCCTGGCCCCTGCTGTAGAAACCCTGCTTCTCCTTGTCGCAGCTGCAGTCGCTCAGGTTGCCCTGGGTGCAGGCGGCCGTGATGGCATGGGCCACCCCTGCTGCGATGATGGCGTAGGTGAAGGCGGCCTCTTTGCTGCCTAGGGAGGAACACAGACAAAGACAGGTCATCGACTTAAAAAAAACAAAACGTTGAGACATTTTGAAGAATGCGTTATTCTTTCTAAAATGTTCTTCCCTGTATGGTGATAGTGGACTTTTGATGGTTCATGTCGTCAGCATTGGATAGGCCCACAAAAATAGTGACAACCTCACCTTTCTCTTAGTTGTAGAAAAGTTAATTTGTAAAGTAGAGATGTTATCAACTGTATGTTTCGATGTTCCTTCAGTGTCACAGAAGCCCCATTAGCAGCCTCAGGAAGTTTTGTGATACTATATTTACATAGAAGGCAGATTAACCATTAACGGTGTGTGTGCTTACATCAGAGTCTTACTGACATATACCTCAAGGACTGCTGTGCTGTAGGAGCTTACCTGAAAACTGTCCTGCTTTTGAACCAAAATGGCTGTTAGCAGCTTAGTCAATAAAGCATTATGAATAACAAGGCTGTAGGGAAGGAAGAGCTATCGATCCAAACAGAGACTGGTACGCTCTGATTAACCTAGCAGGGAGTTAGCGCCAGGATCTTGATTCTGAGGTTATCGCAGCCAAGTCCGGCTAATAAATGATTTACACACACATGACTGTTGATTATATCGACAATTAATTAAAAGTTAACCTATCATGATTCAGAGGGAGATCCCCTCACAGAATTCCTGAGTCATAGTGAATGAGCAAGGGGGCATCACAATCCTTTTAATTACTTATGGAAAAATAGTTTCATACAGACTTATAACGACTATAATGCATCTGTATATAAAAAAACTAGAGTTAAAAGCAGATCCAGCTTTACGGGAGTGTAAACAGGAAACTATTTATAGGAAGATTCCTTATATCTATATGTAAACAAACTCCTCTCATTTCATTTTGAGAACAAACATGATACCGTCTTCTGCACTTCCTCCTGAAAGCAGAATCACTATGTGGAGCTGACCTGTTTTTGATAAACATCTTGGATCTATGCCCTTGTCTTCAAAAAAAAAAACTTATATTGAGGCATCAATTATGTTGACGTTTTTATAGATTCAATGGGCCCAAGGCCAAAAAAGAAGGTGGGTCGGCATAAAGTCAGTCAGGACTGACTGCACCACATTTTCCTCCCGGAGTTCTGAGTGGATTGGCTAAAAACAAAGGATAGAAAGTATTCCTCATCACCTTGTGTTGTGACTGTGGAAAAACTTCAAAGCGTGGAAGATCCTCAAAGTTAACAAGCTCTATCCTCGCATGTTGAGAGATGTGGACAGGCACATTTTTGTTTTCATGCCACATTATTTATCATCGTAGCAATGCAGGCTACTTTAACAGTGCGTTAAGTAATCTTGTGCAGTAATATTATCCAACAGCTTGTGGTCTGCGGTCACTCTTGCTTATAGTGTAATACTAAAACCCAAGTTTGTGCACCTCCCGCTCACCAAAACATATGCCCCATTTGTTGGCTGTCCGGGGCCCAAAGCTAAAGTGTAAACGCTGCACCACACTCAAAGCAAGACCTGAACAATGCCATTCATTTCTGCCTCTACCCCCTAATCTGATCAGTGAGACCAATCTATTTAGCATGGTTGTCCGTGCCAGACTCTTCAATGTCTTAGACCACTTTCTCATAAAGAAACAGATTGTGAAAAGACCATTGCTTTCCCCTCAGCAGCAGGAGAAGATAATCCCTTTCACACCAATAGCACTAGGTAAGAGGGCCCCAAACAGCTGGTATGAGCTACTAACTATTGTCAGATACCACTAGAAATAGTGGACTGTTTAGAAGCCCTACTTCAAGCTTTCATATGGAGCATACATATGTTTAACAATGTTTCAGCTCCGCAAAACATTCTAACCACAAAATACAAACCCAGAATACTATGCATATAGAGTAACTTCATCCTTCCAGTCTTCTTTAAATTATCATTCACTTAATTAAGCCAACATACTCTTGTGCCGGGTCTTACAGTAGTGCAAAATAAGTGACAACCCTAATTTGAACTCTTTCTTTCACTAATGTATTCCCGCGTGTGCAACTTAGTTGTACATTAAACTCTTCTTTTCCACTTCAACTGTTTCCACTCTGTAACATATACCCGTGGCAAGATTCTCATTACTGTGAGAGTCACAGCACCCAACCCTGGGCGGAATAAAGACCAGTGAATATGTGTCTCTGGAGACCGTTCTGAGATGAATAGAGAGCCTGCCAATGTTCACAAGAGCTTTGTCACAGTGTTGGCTTCTGATGCTCCAAATGCTAAGATGCCTTCTCTTGAGAAAGACCAGTGTAAAAGTAGGCCTGCTGTAAAGGACACCCACTAGTCATTTGATGTTCTTGAAACGTAGGTAACCATTAAGGCTACCATTATTATTATGGGAAGAAGAAAAATGTATACTGCAATATTGCATAGTTCTTTTGAGGCATATTTCCAAGTTTAAATAAAAAATATGTTTGCGATTACCAAGAAAACATTAAAAGGCCTACATTGAGCTCTTATTTCATGATATATAACTTTGAAACCTCGTGTGCGTAAAATTGTGCGCATTTTACGCACAGTGGGGCAAAACAAATTTATTGGAAATGAAGGCTGAAATAAAATGTTATCCAAACTTTAATTGATAGGCAACATACCCACTTTCAACTCTTTTCCGAAGACTGTCCTCTCTCCAAGTGCAGAGCAGTTCCATCGCCCGTTTTTGAACTGAAACTGACACTCGTTGATGCCCATTTGGGCTCCCTCTCCAATGACGATAATGGCATCGGGGCGACTCTGACAGATAATCCGTTGTCGGGGAGCCAAACCGGGAATCTTGTTACAGATTATACTAGCACCAAGGGCGACAACCGACGAGAAGCCTCTGTAGAATATGAGAACGGTTGAAATGTATAGTCTTTATAGGTTGAAGAAAAGTTTTGCATGTACTTTTACCCGTATTTCTCCACTATAAAAATCTGAGAAAACGACTCCAATAACGGCAACAATAACAATGTATACAATAGTTAAAAAAAAAAATCCTCTAGTGCTGCAGGGATAATGTTTTACCGTGACAAAGTAAAAATGCATGTTTCAGACTAATTAATTAAAGTTGAATGATGATGAAATTATTGATTAGTCAGATATTAAATAGCATTTAATAAAGTATTGTGTCCGTTGTGGACTATATTAGATTACTCTAGGATAACATTTCATATATAAAATCATAACTATAGCCAAGATCATAAGATTCCCCCGTAAACTTTACAGAGTAAGCAAAGCAGCCTAATATGTTGTCTTAATATAAATATGTATTTGTAATAAGCATAATATCACGGAAGTCTATTAATTGAGGCTGTGGTAAACTCACCCAATTTTCAAATAAACAATCCCCAAGCAGAGCAAAACTCGAAAAATCCAACGTCGTGTTTTCCGGCTCATGTTGCCCCCACACAGAGTTTCAGTTTGAGAGAAGTGATGAATAGCTCGCCTAATTCTCCAATCGATGAACGCTGCACAAGTAACTCCAAAGTAGCTCCGGGTAAAGAAGTAATATCCTACGGAGATGCACTTAGTTCTTAGTTCTCTTAAGTGTTTGTAGAAAATATCCTTAATGACTACCTTTACGTAGCACCTTTGCTGCGCTTTCTTGTCATTGCGAGGGTGTCGCAGGTAACCTTATAGAGATGAGCAGCCGCGGTCCCGTGATTATCTCTTTCTCACAGTTTCCTCACTACCCGCAGGTCTTGGCTATATATCTGGCTCATCTATCTGGGCGTGTTCTTAAGAGGCATGGGGCCCTGCTGAGGAATCCCGCCAGGGCTGAATCTCAACACATGCGGTAGTCTATGTAAATTCACCTGTTTCTTTAAAAACTATTCGACTTTAGAGATTGCCATATCTGCCATCTATATTTAAAATATTGCCTGCCTCTAGATTGGTGATACCAACGAATTATGGACTTTCATAAATTGGGAATTACCAAGAGTAAAATTAGTAAGAAAACTTCCATAATTCGGGATTTGAAAGTGCGATTGATACACTTTGTTATAGTGATAGGCAACGATGTTGTCATAGTTCAGAATAATGGAATGCTTATATATTGGGCTACCTTGGGCTCCCCCCTTTCTGCAGACAAGCACTATGTGCGCCTTTGCGCCAGCATGGTCTTGTGCACTTCTAATTGACATATACTGTATCATGACTGTAATACTCTGTGTTACAGCGCCATCTGTTGTAAAATGAACGTCCTGACACTTAACGAAAAAGTCGACTTGTCCCCATAGTCTCTCCGTAGACTGCACAAATATTGCGTATTGTTGTGTTAATGTAAACTAAAGTGGTAATTATACATAGTGTCTAACTTGATCCAAACATGGAAAAAGATTATCACTATCTTACACATGATTGCCTGATTCACATATTTTCATTTTTTCACCACGATGATTTAATCAATATGTCCAGTGTCTGTAAGGTAAGACAATAAGCTAATACAAAGTTGCGGAAGTAATCTCAGCCTTCTGTTCTAATACTTATGACATTGAATTTTATTTTTCACTTAGGAGTGGAATGAAGCTGCGGATACTCCTTGGCTATGGCGGTGAGCTTAGTGATATGAATGCAGTACCAATTGCATGTTCACTCATATCATATTTCTTCAGACTGATACTTCTGCCATTCATGTTGCTTGCGGCTGTCGATTGTCATGATATGTATTGTTCAAAGTGTAAACCTGTCACTTGGGGACACGATGCAGAATTAATAAATAACTTTGCTGAGTTAAAGTGAATAACGTTAGTTATTAGAGCTGAAATGGCTATTGTTTCCTATTTAGCGAGCTGTGTCTTCAGCGCTGGGGTTTCTGCAGCATCACTGTTGTGGGGTCTGATCATGGGGAGCAGGAGTGGAAGAGCTACTTCCTGCGTCGTTATCATCTGGAGTTGAAGATGTCCCAAGGCAAATCTGGAGCTGACTACACCTGCAAGAGTCTGAGAGGCCACACTGGTAAGCTCACTGCTCACTTCACTTTCTTTCTCTCTCTCTCTCTCTCTCTCTCTCTCTCTCTCTCTCTCTCTCTCTTTCTCCCCCCTATTGCTCCATGTATGTAGGTCTGACATAATCGTATTTCCCAGGCAGAGTGGTAGGGTTTGTTTACTTGAAGTGGAACCGCCCCCAACTCTCTGACTTCTTGAGCAGCAGTTCTACGCTCTGTAGTGCCTCCGCCGATGGAACACTCCGGGCGTGGGATGTCCAAAAGGTAACTTGCAAGTTATTATTTTTTTCAAACACACTCTTAATAGGAAAAAAAGCTATACTAATTGCCGCTGGGGTGGTTAATCTAACAGAATAGTTGAATGGTTCACCAAATGGTTTCTTCCAGATTTCTGTACTTTGATTTCTTAGCGTACAACACGTTTGCTGTGTAAGTTTGTGAGGTTTCTTGGAACACATTGGGGTTTGTGACGCTACCCCAGGGGGAGCAGCTGTGGTGCAGCCCGGCTCAGAGTCCCCTGACTGGGATCATCAATGCTGCAGAGCATGGTGCAGTGATCACCGCTGACTCCACTTGTCTGATCAAGAGCTGGAACGGGCAGACCGGACAAGAGATGGCGTCCTACAGCTCCGCCTTCTCACAATGCACCTTGCTGCACTACTCTGTTGACAACAGCTACTTCCTCTCTGTATGTATGTTGTCAGCCGTTGCTGCAATAAAGATTTGTATATTTGCTATATCAAAAAAAAAACATTGACGAGAGAATATTTGCTCTCTCCTGTAGGTGGGGAACATGCAAGGATCTGTGCATACTCTAGCTTCTCCGTGTCTGTCTAAGCTCTCCAATCTGGTGGTGTGCGATTCGTTCAGGGTCGACTTACTTCTAGTGTCTCCTGACAAGAAATGGGTCCTAGCAGGAACCAAGGAAAACAATGATATTCCCCCCAAGGTAATTCTAAAAGTCTTGACAAAATGGGGGAAGGTCCTGTGACATTTTTTTTGTAATTGCTTGTGCGTAACATGTGTCACTATGGTGTTATTTGTTTGACAGGTGATCTGCGCCAGGACCCTGACGTCGCCCTCGGAGGAGGAGGATCCACTGTGCCAGTGTCTGCCCATTCCAGGCTGCCATGCCGCTGTCTTCCTGCCATCCTACCCTGCCAGACTGGCTACCATCTCCTCTAGAGACCTCATGCAAAATGACAAAGTTCTAACTGTGTTTGACATTAGTTTAAGGAAGACGAAATACAAGGCTGAAATCCATGGTGAAGAGTCTCTTAAGTTTTTACTGAAGCTATGAAGCGTTATGAAGCCTTTTTACTGAAGCGATGAAGCCTAATGTTGTTTTGGGGTCGGACAATCACCAACAGTCTTTTTTTCCGTAGTCCAACAGGTAGAGTCGTTTGAAATTACACTACAGAATAGAGCTTCTATGGTGATTATGGAGGCCAGGGGTGGGAGCGCTCTGGTCGTGGCGTCAGATAGTAGCCTGATGGTCTACTCCCTGAAAGGAGCCCTGCTTGCTAGCTTCCAAGACCACAAAGAGCCTATCACCTCCATTTGTGTGGTGAGGTTTTTACTTTTGAAAGGTTCAAAGCCGTCCACTGCTTCTATATATATATATATATATATACGGTATATATATATATATATATTTTTTTAATCTATTTCATAGCATCGAGGCAGTGAAATATCCAATTCCTTTTGCATGGTTAATATACGTGTTGCTAGTTTCACCTTGACTGTTGACTTTGTTCACAGGACAGCTTCCGTGTGGTTACTGCATCCAGAGACCTCTCACTGAGAGTGCTGACGTGGAGAACTGACAGAGACAAAGGAATCACTTTGGAAAGTCGATATCACCTGTTAGGGGGTTCTCACTCAATGTCCAGGTACACTGACATTTACAGACTGACAGTACAACATCAGCATTCTGCTCAGGTTCTCTGTTCACCTCTTTAGGAGTGATAATTAGCAGTTTAAACAACACAATTCATTGTATTATAGTCAAAGGTTTTAACCACTCTTGATTTGTTTCCCATAAACCTTATTCACCAACCTCACATTTACTCATGCCTTCCTTCTCATATCTCTAAAAAAGCTTAACTCTCTGCTTTTTGAACGTGTGTCTCAGGGGTTTTACTAATGTAGCTTGTGACTACTCCAGCATCGTGGCATCAGTCGAAGCCAATAATGGGCACGATGTGCTGAAGGCTTACTCGTTTAACTCCTGAGCAACACTGCCACCGGTGAGCGGAGGTTGGTACTACAGCAACCTGGACTAACTAACGAGAGATCGCTTGCTATTAAAAGGCCTATTCCGGTTTGCTGATGATGCGGCTCCTCTGTGCAACTTTATGAGCAGCCTAATAGATAGTGAATACATATACAAACATAATGGATATGGCAAATACAAGAGGTCAATCTTTATTTTGTATGTACACATATTATGCCTTCATGATTCATGATAAACCCATATATACATGATGTTCAAGTATCACTTTCAATTCTGCTACCGAAGATATATACTTACTGAACGGCTTTGTCTGGAGCTGAGGTTTTGTGTGATATATATATTCAGTCTTAACCTTGTTTACAGGACGTTCTGAATGATTATTTTGTAATTGTAGCCAAAGAATAACCAAATTCAAAATAAACTTCCTTCTGTTACACAGTATAGTACATTTTGAGTGTTTCAGTGCTATTTTACAAAAAACATTTTTTATAATAGAATATTATACTTTTAGTGCAAAACCAGTCTTTACTCCTCAGAAAGGCACACATCATATGGCTATTTGTATCACACGACAACACTCTTCATCCAGTCCACGTTTGCTATGGGGAAGCGAAGATAGCCACTCCTGTAGCAGCTTCATCTTCTTCTATAGCTACCCGTCTCAGGTCCCGAAGGACCAACCGCAGGACGTCCGACATGGTCTTGTACACCATCTTCCCTTCCTCAGAATCCCTCGCCAGCTGTCAATATCGGTAGAGTAAAAAAAAATAAATAACATTAATCCAACTCAAGTAATCACCATAAATCCATTGTACAATGAGGGTTATTTGTTATTACCTGAGTGAAAGCTTTGATTGTGCGATCAAGGAAAGCCTCCTCGATTTCCTCTGGTATTGCCAGCATATGAGCCATACAGTCGAGAATGCACATCAGCGACTGTTTCGGGGCCTTGGAGGGGGACAACAATCAAAGGATTCACTTTTGGTTTACTCTAAGACAGTATTGATGCACAGCCTCGGTATGTAATTGAAAGCCAGGCTTGGCACTAACCTCCTCCAGGGTGCTGAGGGCAGTGTGAGGATCAGTGTTGGCTTGGTCCAGAGCCTGGACAGCCTGGATGGAGATGGCTGGCTGTTTGAGCTGCTCCAGCCACGCCCACATCAGCCCTGTTAGTATGAAGGGGTCCTGCTCTGTACACAGCCGCTCCCAGGCCCCGCCCTGGTTCAGCTCAGACTACACACACACACGCACACAGGCCCTTATGATTTAGAAACAGCATAAAACAGACATAGAATAACGTAGAGTGGCACAACGTGTTTGGAAAAGGACCTGTGTCGTTCAAAGGTTTCAACTTAAACAACACGCAGGCACAAGCACACAGCAATGTGCCATATTTGCCATACCCAACTCACTCCAGATAAGGGGTCACAGAGGTAATCGTAGGTCTGGATAGCGAAATAAACAGATCTGGGTGTTAAAGACCCTATAAACACACCTGCCAGTGGGAGACAGAGTGCTTGTGCTCCTTCTCTCCATCCTGCTGCAGGTCCACAGCCAGAGCCTGGGCCACCAGCAGCCTCCTGGTCTCCAGAGAGAGCTCCGTCTGTATGGTGATGAAGGGCACCTCGGACTTCTCCTCTTCCTCAACCCTCTTCGTCTCTAGCTTACCGTTGGCGGTGACCTCCGCCCTCTGCTCCGCCTTCCACCGGGACAGCAGCGAGCCTTTCTTCGCAGCGTTGTCCGGCTCGCGCACGGAGTCGCTTCGCTTCACCGTTTTCTCCTTGAACATCCTCAAGAGCGGGGATCCCTCCGTGTTGCCCGTGATGTTCTTCTGCTGCCAGAGAGAGCCGTGGGGGCCAAAGCCGGCAGCAGGCTGGCCGTTTCCTAGACCGAAGGCTTCGCCTGGCAGGGAGGACCTGGAGTGGCTGCAGGCCAAGTTGCCCTGGGACAGAGTGGAGAGCGGGTGTGCCAGTAGGTTAAGCTCCGAGCCCAGCCGTCGTAGGTCCGAGTCACTGTAGCTCAGGCTCTTGCGGTGGTAGAAGATGGGTGGCTCATTGAAGTGTCTGGGGATGGTGGGCGGGCCTGGTAAGCGGGGCTGAAGTCCGGGGCCATTGTTTCTGAAGCCCAACTCCTGGCGCAGTTTTTCCCAGACGCCGAGCGCCATCTCCAAGTCGGTGATGTCCGGTGCCTCCAGGATGTCCTCCTCGATGACTTGCCGGTTCTCAGCGATATCCGGCAGCAGGCGGCACACCACCTGGATGATCTTGGGCATGTGGCGGAGCTCCCGCCGCTCGTAGCCGTGGAGCACGTGTCCCTGGCGGGCCAAGGCCTGGGACAGGTTCACAGCGCTGGTCCTGGGCTCGGCGTGGAAGAACACGCTGCGGACAGGGATGAGGAACTTTACAAACTCCCGCACGCACATCAGCTGGCCTCTGGTCTGGATGGAGTTGGGACGCTTGGCACGGATGTACACTATGGCCTGGTCAGCTGACATACGAGTTGTAAAGACCAGGAAACACGCCAACAGAACTCCTTTCGGAATAGATTGTGTTTATTCATACATGGACCAGATTCTTTCAAATGAAGTAGGATTAGTTTATTATTATTTTAAGAATAACTGTTTACCTGTTCTTCCTAGACCAGCGTGACAATGCACAGCTGTTTTACCCTCCTGCATTGAAAAGGCCATGACTTTCACCATGTCCAAGATGGTCGTCATAGATGCAACTCCATAGTCATTCCAGCCAAAATTGTAGAAATATACTGAAAGGCAAAAAATGCTGTATGCAGAACAATTTTATAATCTCATGAGGTAATTTATTTCAATGATTAAAAATAAAATTTTAAAGTCAAACTTTATTGCACAGGTTTGTTTTATGCTCTATAATTCCGAAAAACGGTGCCGTAAAGTACTTACTGCCATTCTCCATGAAGATCTCAGGGCGGTAGGAAAAGCCACTCTCAGGCTCCAGAGGGTTTCCACAGTTAGCATGCTCCCCAGGCCTTTGCAAGTTTATCACCGTCTTTATACCGCTCCTGGAGGGGCACACAGGCATGGACACACATTTAGTCAAAACAGGGGGTTTTAACACAGGGGGTTTGAACCCCAGTCAGGTAGGGGCTTTTATGCTGTAATATCGGTGTCTATGGCTATATACCTTTTAAATTGGTTGAGGATGTTGTAATTTTCGATGATTTCCGTCGAAGGTCTGGACATGGCGAGTAGGTTGTCGGTGATCCTGAAATTAACATGGTTGAATTACTTTGTATTTGTAAAAGCCAGGTAGGTACTTGTTGTTTTGAGACTATAAACATCCAAACTACTCAAGCAAAAATAAATCCTTAAAAAACGTTATTTTGTCTAATTTAAGTGGGGCTGTCTAATGCGCAACTCATCAAACGTTTCAAGCAGTTGTTTTTTTTAAGAGTACAGTAGTCTTTCCTACCAGGACGAGTAGAGGCCTTGGATGGCCTGCTTGTCCTCGCTCCAGAAAGTTGGGCTGTCATACTTGCAGGTCTGACCCCCACATCCGAGAGAACACTGCAGATCCGCCGGAATGAAATAGCGTAGAGCTTCACCCACCAATGTGTACTTTGCCCGGGGGGTCTTCACTGTAGGAATAGGACGAGGATGAGTAAACAAGTAAGATCAAAAGTAAAAGAGAGATCAGTCCCCTTGGGGTGCCTGAGTTCACTTAGATATGATCACTTATTTGATAGAAAAAAAGTGGTTGTGTACACTGACCACTGCATGTTTACCTTGTGTCACAGCTAATGGAAAAAAGTATTAAATCAATGTGAGTACTGATTAGCAAGGATTGCTCTATTTAACATGCACTTAATCTTTTGCTGACACTGTGCTAAATGGGGGGAAAAAACAGCCACACCTTATTCTGGTCTCTGTAACATGCAGTTTTATAACCACTAATAATCCTGTTACCTCCTTTCAGAATGGGTCATACATTTTATAGTTCTACCTGACTCCATCCGGAGGTAAGGGACTCCACTGCTTATTCCTGGGTGGAGTGTCGTATGAATGGTCTCTCAAACTGACATTCTTTATCATAGCAGTGCCTGGAAAAATTTACTCAAAGCCCAAATCTGAAGAAAGGAAAAGAGAATGCATATTGATATCAGCAAAGAGCCTGAAATAAAAGTCAGACATTGAACACAAATCAGTGTCCATTTTTTACATAACGATTGTAAGGATATGTTTAGGACCAGACACTGGATGTCTTTGAGTAAGTTAAACAGCATTTAACTACTAGCTAAAACTAATCACACTGAAACACCTAATCCTCCGATAGTAAAAATTTATTTAGCCTGTCTACCTTACCTGTAACGACCGTGTTATGGAGGTAGTGATCAGCAGTCTCGACGGTTCTCAACATGACGGCATCAGCTCTAACCCAATCTTCAGAGCACTCACGTTGCTCTCTAGCCAGTACCACGCCAGTCTCCCTTGATCTGATTCACCTCGTGTTATCTTATTGAACTTGGGTCCTGTGGATAACACCGGTCCTCCACGACTTTTTGACTCCTCTTGGGTCTCAAGTGAAAGTGGGATCAGCTATTGGAACAAGCCTCCCCGATATCCTGCAGTGGGCTTGAGCACGTTCGACCATCGTAGGTGCCTGAGCTCCACCACATAAGTCATGATTAGGAACGCATATACTGCAGCTCAGAAGAGGAGAGGTAGAAGAGCTATTCCTGACTCCTCTTGGATTATCCGCCTAATCGTATTACCAAACGGAGGGACATACAATAAAATTGAGCTCCCCCTCCTCAAAACCAAGGCAGCACAACATTATTATTATTATGATTATTATTATTATTATTAATTTCTCTCTAAGACCCAATAGCATTATTAGCCTTCATTCCATACCGGCTTACTTCCAATCACCTTTACATGTGTCTGTATATCTAAAATGTCTTTCACTGTTCAACTCTGTGGTCCTCCATGAGGCCAGTTGATGGGTTTAATCACCTACTGTAAATTCATTAAAGGTATCCAATGCATAGCGGTTGTCTTGGGGTCATCTATCAGGTGACATTCATTCATGCTGCTGTGGAGAACGTACTAAAATGGCATAGGTGACCACAGGTATGCTGCCCTAGGGACACAGCAACACTTCACTAACTAATCCAGACACAGTCTCCCCCTGTTCGAGAAAAGGGGGCAGGACAAGTGGGTTGAATCTGATTGGCTTACTTACCATATGTTAAAGCTGATTAAGATAAGGTTACTGAGAGGAAATAAGTTCATAGCGTAAAACTCTCCCTGACGTACTCAGACCCACTTCTTCAGCCAATTGTGTCTGTGATACAGTCATTTGAGCAAGGTCTAATGAAAGGCTTGTGTTAACTTTAAACTGGAATGTCCTTGCCACAGTTTTTCATTGACAAAGAGCAGTACCTCAATATATGGTTAGTGATATAAAAATAAAAATAATCCTAATCTATAATAATAATAATAATCTGTGAACAATATTGTCCATTTGAACAAGGTTGTCGAGGAGCAATTTGTGCCCTCTATCTGACGTTTATGCATCATGGCCATACGAGGAACGATATTCTATTTTCTCCTTTTTTGGTGCAATGAAATTGTTGTAAACTTGTAAACTAAATCTCCCCCTACAAACTTAAAGTAGATATACCTTCCAATTATTATTGATATGTATGTTAGACTTCCATATAATTCTGTTGCAAAAACGATTGCAACCCTTTTTCACCAACAGTCTCAATAAACAAAAATCAACAGTTAAATCACTGATGACAGAACATCTACTAAAAAGCCGTTGGAGGTTTATACTAGCAACCCAGGCCAGGGTCAGAACAGCTCCATCTGAGCTTTCTGCCTAAGTCTAGATCCCTACCTTGGGGGGATGTAGATGGCAGGATTACCCCATGTGAGAGGGAGATCAATGGCTGGACACATGCTCCATTCTGAATAGCAGGGGATACAGGAGAGTCCCACCCTCTTCATTAGTGACAATAACACATGGGAAAATTGTAATGTTGAAACTTACAAGTCAATTTATGCATCTTGAAACAATTAACACAACTGTGGCACAATGGTTATTAATACCATTCAAATATTCTATAATCTTGAACTTAGTGCACCTTTTAGAAAAGCTAAATTGGATAAGGTGACAGCATAAGAGAGGTTAAGCCATACTAAGCCTATGTTTTTGCACCGTCACACCGCACTTGCAGGCCGGTAAGACAGATCTGCGAAAGGAAGAGTACCGACCACAATTAGCTTGCAAAAACTTCGTAGGATGGCTCCATCATCTGGCTAAATTCAGTCATGGCATCAATATATTCCACAAAATGAGACATACACGTTGTTAAAATAATTGTATTTATTCCGTTGAATTAAGGTTTATACTTCACATTACATAATATGTCTGAGGTATCAGTCATAACGAAACCAAAAGTTAAAATATCAAGTGCACATCAGGAATTGTCCCTTTACACATAATGAATGTACAGTACCAACTGAAACGACATCAACAGAAACAGCATCATGATTCAAAATGGAATAATAAAGTTAAAAAAGAAACTTAAAGGTGGTGCACAGTATGTAGCCTGAGCTTTCACAAGTGCAAAGCTTATCGGCTGAGGACAAAAAATAAAACACGATCAAACTCAAGCCATGATTTCCTAGAATGTGAATGAAATAGATTACAGTAAGCAGTTGCCTCACAACGACACATGATAAACATTTATTTATAAGCTATGTGTCTGTTTAGTGTTGCCTGAGATCCACCCCTGTGTGTCCTGGAGGAACCATAAGTGCTGAATGTTGGTGTTCTCTGACTCGGCCCGTCCGCCCTGCTGTGATGTAGGCCTCTCTGGTCCCCCTCAGTGCCCTTCAGCTGATATGCCAACATGCTCTTACCGCTTCTTCTTTTTCTGAGTTCCTTTCAGAGAGATAGAGATAGAACGGTGAAAAAAAGACAGGAGGGAGAGGCAAGGTGGAGAATCTTGTTAATGTGCAACTAAGCAGACACACCAAAAGTAAACTTGGCCTCTTACTAACTCCTGAACAAATCCAAGCCAAGAGTGGTGTGGGATTCACACTGAACTGAGAGATCGATGAAAGACTAAAGGGACTACTATTAATCAAGAATTAATTCAACAGGAATGCAAATGTATTAAAGTTGAAACAACACAATGTACACCCACAAACACAGAACATGCCTACACATACAGTATACAGTATGCTGAGAAACACTATGTTACAGCGCAATGCACAGTATCCCTTGCCCAAGCAGTAAACCTGTTAGGGATCCATATTCATGCCATAAATATGATGAGCCGCAACCAGTGATGGGGACTCGAGTCGCACTTAAGTCGCTCAAACAATGACTTGAGACTTGACTTGGACTCGTCCCCAAAAGACTCGAGACTCAACTCGGACTCGAGATTTGGGACTTGTGAACAAACGTAATTATATTGTATACTTTTTGGGTGCTTTTAACAAAATAATGTCTGACGACCGACGAGCTGAATGTAACTTCTGTGGTATCAAAATAAAGGATTCTGAATCGCGCACATCAAACTTTAGCAGGCACCTGCAAACGTATCCGGATAGGTCATATTAGCAAGAAGATTAAGACCTTCGTCTATGATGCATTTTCGCTAGCTCTCTCTCTCTCTCAAAGCCTGTGTGAGAGAGTGGTTGTAGCTCTTTCTCTTGCACACTGCAGCACCGTGCACTGAGAGAGATAGACCCTGCTCATATAGTGACAATGGCGGAGAGAACGA